>VXBU01000736.1:133622-153170 GCA_013400315.1 Bombycilla garrulus | reverse complement strand
GGACGGGGATTGTGGGAGAATCCCCGGGGAGCCGGAGCGCGGGGCAGCGCGGCGCGGATGCTGCCGCGGGCACGGCAGCGACGAGCGGAGCCCCTTCGCGCTCGGGAAGCGCTCCCACCCCGCCCGGCTAGGTTTCTTTCTGGTTGTCGTCGAGGTTGGGTAATTTCCTCTGGGAACTCTACCCAAAATGCTGCTCTTGCGCAATGCCACAGGCTCAGAAGGGCATTTTGCGCTGTGCAGGCTTTCGCAGCCTTTCTGTGTCCGGGGACCTGCTGAATGAGCGGCATGGGTTTAAAATGGGCTGTGAGGCAGGGTCATGAGTACGGGCGTTATGCATCCCAGCGGCGCTTTCCACTGGACGTATTTGGTCCTGTGATGCAGTACCGTGATACGTGGCAGCCTGGCGTGTGTTTTATCTGCACTGGAGCTGTGCTCCCCATAGGCCTTTTCCACGGCCGCTTGGGTGCTCTTATGCTGGCAGGATCTCGGCGGGCTTGCAGCCTGCTGGTGGTCTCATTTTTACTACAGGATGACCTGGACCTCTTTTGACCTGTTGGCTTTGTCACAAGGCAAAGTTGGGGACCAGGGGAGCTTCAAACTTTTTCGTCCCTTTAAAAGTCTCTCCCACCCAACTCGCTGCTTGTAACTGCTGCTCCTCGAACAGACACTCCTGTGCTGTAGGTAGGGTTGACCTGCTGGTATCCCAGCTGACAGTAGCCTGGCCACACCTTGGGCCCTTAAGCCTGGGGTAATCTCCCTCACCCACCCAAATGTGGCATTTTAGCATGGGTGCACTCTGTAACCAGAGATCAGGGGAAGAGGCTTCAGAGAACCTACCTGTGGGTTTCAGTCTACGAAACTGACAAAAAAATTCATAGTTTCTCTTGGTGCTTGCTGGTCAGCTGTTTATGGATCAGTGCATCTGAATTACAAATGACTGGTTTGTTATTTTAGGAAGTTGGTTTTGAGGTCACTAAAAGAAACTGTCCTGTGTTTTGTGTTGTTGTTTTTCATTCGTATCTTTCACTTTTTTTCCCCTGCATCACTTATGTTGAAAGTGGCTGTGCAAGCCTGTCCTCAGAGAGTAGATATGGGAAGCCTTTATGAATATGGCTTTGCTCTGAATGGTCTCCACTTTGTCTGATCCTGTCAGGAGTGAGTCATGTGCTTTGGAAATGCCTGGAGTTTAGCAAAATGCTCTTAGTGACCCCAAGATTCAAAGTGTTATTGGAGTTTGTTGCTGAAGGATCATTTAAGATACTTCAAATCATCTTTGTAACATCTTCAGAGCTGGTCGCTGAATTTGCCAAAGGTCATATGAGGCTGCTGGCGGTGGTTACAGATGGTCAAGAGAGCTACAGGGCCATGGAAGGAGTAGCTCTTTACAATACAGTAGGCAAATGTTTTCTCGCTGTGTTACTTCAGTACTTGTGGGGTGGTGCCAGTCACATGCAGCCTGGCACTGTCACAGGATTAAGATTTATAACCACCATGTAGGTGAGAAACTGTTTGTTCTTATTTTTTTTTTTTTTTTTTCCTGTGTTCTTTTCCGATTTTGGTAGCAAACAGCATTTGTTAAACAATTGTATCGTGCCTCACACGTTGGTCAGAGCTGAGTCTGCCCTAATCAGCATCTCATGTGTCTCTAAGGCCACCAGGAGGAACAGAGGGTGTGCACTTTGTGGGCATTTCTGACATGTAATTTCCCCCACCCATAACTCAGAAATACTCTTTTTCGAGCTCAAAACTCACTTATCAATATGAACCTAAAAAGCAGGAACCATCCTGTGATTCCTGTATTCCCAAATCCACGGGGAAGTGCGCCGATGGGAACAGGTAGCTGCAATAACTCAATTTCTTCAAAAAAATCAACATTTATTGTAACATGCATAATTCTGGGTTTTTTAATTTCCTGCCTGCCGCTCCCCCATCGTTGTTGGGAAGCATGTGATGACTCACACAGGATATGTGTGACTGAACTGCTCAGGCTTTTTGAATGGTAAAATGGCCAGGTACTCGTTTCAGAGGCCCACGGTTTTCTTCCTAGCAGTCTTTAGAGAGTAGTTTACAATCCCTGCTGTCTGGCTCTGCCACAAATGCATTAGCTGAGTTAGGTTTAATCTCTTACAAGAAGCTGCCAAATTTTAAATGTGCTTTTATGGTTCACTTGCTATTATTTATAATTTAAAATAATAAATCAGGACTGGGGTAATACTATAATTCAACCTCGAGCTGGAAGTCCTTAAAAGCTATGAAATTCTCTAATACAAGGTAACATAAGCATTTTGGATTTGTGCTCCAGTTTAGAGCTGCATGCCAATGAGTACCTTAAATGGGGTATCAGCAAGCAGAGCCTACTGCTGCAGTAAAATGTCAAGAATTCCAAGAAATTCTGGTTTCTCTGAGACGCCCAAAAGCAAGTAAATCCAGGTATTTCCTGCAGGCGTCCATTCCCCAAATTGTTACATTCTTTAGGAAATGCAGAACAATATCCTGGTATTTGTTTTGGTTATTTTTTAAAATAAAAAAAATTGCTCTCTAGAAGTAGTATGTGTGTTGGTCTAAGAACTTTGAAAACAGTCAAATGTGTTAGTTCTGCCATTTCCATGTGACAAAACAAAAATGTAGGTTAATGTACGAACCAGTGAATTGTCCAAAGGACAAACCACTAGAGATGTACTCATTTTTACTAAGGTTTAAAAATGGCTGTTTCCTGGGATACCATAGTTTGGATACGAAGGGACCTTAAAGATCATCTAATCCTGACTCCCTCGTGTGGGTGTGCACAACTTTACCTAGACCAGATTGTTCAGAGCCCCATCCAATTTGGCCCTGAACAAACACTTCCAGGAATGGGGCATCCAAAGCTTTCCTGGGTAACCCTTTCCAGTACCTCACCACTCTCATGGTAAAAGATTTTTTTCCTAACAACTAATCTAAACCTGCTGCACTTAAAAGCCATTGCCCCTTGTCCTGTCACTATCTTGTCAAAAGTCCCTCTCCAGCTTTGTTTACTCCATAGAGCCTTGTCCTCTGCAAGCTGAGCAGTCCAACTCTCTCAGCCTGTCTTCATAGGGAAAGTGCTCCATCCCTTGGATCATCTGGTGTCCCTCCTCTGCACTCACTCCAGCAGGTCCATGTCCTTCCTGTGCTGGGACCCCAGATCTGGATGCAGGTTCCAGCAGAGCAGAGCAGAGGGGCAGAATCCCCTCCCTTCCCTGCAGCCCACGCTGCTTTGGGTGCAGCCCAGGACACGTTTGGCTCTCTGGGCTGGGAATGCCATGGCTGGGCCATGTCCAGCCTCTTGTCAGCCAGCACCCCTAAGTCCTTCTGCTTGGGGATCTTGGGCGTACAAGGAAAAATAACTGTTTGTCCAAGATGTCAGAGTTCTGGATATAAACTGGTGCTTCCCACTTCCATGTTAGTGAGGCATGTTTTTAAAAAAACAAGGATTGAAAGATTGCACAGCTGTCACTCAGGGAGGAGAGGACCTGTTGCACAGGCCATTTCTTCAATGCACTGGTACTGATGCCTGTGTAGGCAGTACAAGCAGGTGCTCTAAACTGTTGATGCTGGAGATAAGTGATGAGGGTTTTCTGATGCTTTGAGGTAGCCTGTAAAATCAGCAGTGATTTAGTGTCTGTATTACAGAAGTGCTTAGAGGTTATGTGCTGCCTGAGACTGAATTCATAAATAATGTAGTTGGAAGCCCTGTATATGTGGACATTGTGTGGGCAGAGGTAGAAGATGTTTTACCATTGGTGGAATCTTAGCAGGACAAAACTGGGGGCAAGAGGGTGAAAACCTAAGAGATGCTGCTGACAGTGCTGGAGGGATTTGTTAGGTTTGGCATGCCTGGGGTCTGATCATCCTGTCACACTGCCCGCCTGCAGTCATATGCTCTCATCTTGCTGTGGGGAGTTTCTACCCCAGGAATTGGAGGGCTCTGAATCTATCAGGCAGTAGAGAAAATATTTGCTTTACATGTAACACCTCCCTTTTCTCTCTCATCTGGACCTGCCTCTTTTTAAAATCTTTTTCATAGAGCCAGTCTGCTCCTTCCTGCCTGCCTGGGTGCTGGAGGCATTGCTTTACTCACAGACACCATCTGGGGTTGTGTTGTGTCCCTCTACTGCGTTTTTTTTTGAAAAAGTAAAACAGAAACTCAGAGAAGAGCATGGAGAGGGCAGGGGGAGGGGGAGATAACACGTGAATCCGTTTGCTCAAATTTAAGCTTTCTTGGCCTCAAAAGAGGGTTTGAGAAACTGTTAAATTTCTCCAAAGAATACGCTTAAGATATTTGGCAGGGAGCAGATGTGTGATCCTGGCAACACCACCAGCAACTCCACAACTGTCTATCTGTGTGGCTGGGAGCACATCATACCTGTGAAGCATAGGCTTTCTTGGCAGGCAGGGAGCAGTTTCTGTGAGGAGAATATCACTAGCATCCTCTCGTCTGGTCAAAGTGGAGGTCAAGGAGTGTTAATTAGGCTCGCAAAGTAACTTGGAAAGGTACTGAGCTGTGCTGGAGAGCAGCTGTTTCAGAGACAAAGCACAACAGACAGAGGAGAAAAGGAAAGTTTTCTGTCTCATGCATGTACTGTTTTATAACATGCTTGTTTCTCTGCCAGCATTGATCTGAAGCAATAGCTAGTTTCTTTGGAAATTGGGCCAAGTTTGTGTTTGGAAAGAGACAGATAACTTGCAGCTTCCAAAACTGCGCTTGGACACAGAATTCAGTTAAGCTCTTTCACTTTCCTGCTCTGGTGTGGAGCATCTTAGTCTGACATCATTCAGCAGACAAGTAACATTGGCCCTGTCTGGGCCATCCCCACCCCAGAGAGCAGGGTGCTGGGGGTGCACAGCCCTCAGCAGGGAGGTGCTCTAGGTCTGATGGCCTCACAAGCAAGCAGGAAGTGCTGGGCTCCACTGCTCGCCCCCTTTCTTTCCTCACCAGTGCGTGCTACTCTCCAGCCAGCGTCCTGCAGCCACTGCTCTGCTCCCTCCTGCACACCCTTCTCTGCAGGGCAGAAGGGGTTTTGGTTCTGGGCACAAAAGCAGCCAGTCCACTGCAGTGGTGGGGCTAGAGATTTGGGACACTGGCACACTGGAGCAGTGTCAATGTTCAGCTTACTCTTATTTCTATGGGTTGGAGAAGGTCTTGCTGCTCAGCCTGTTCCCACTGGATCAGTGTTTTCTTTTCTGCAGCCCCTGCCTGCGAGGACAGATGTGCCTGGTAAGGCAGGTGTGGATTGCATTTGCACTGCAGGTGCTAATTTCACTGAGCAGTGGCCAGGGGCATGGCAGACTGCCTTTCCAGCAGGCTTCCAGCTGCTGCTGAACTGCAGGGAGCTCGGGGCAGTCCCCAAGCCTCTGGACATGTTTGTCTGAAAGAGAGTTGCTTTTGTCACCTCCCCTGGCCGGGGTGTCACTGGATTTGCTTTGAGGGCAAAGAGACAAGTTACCTGCAAACTTGCCTTGCTAAATCTGGAAGTGGCCCTATAAAGGCCTTATGGGCTGGGTTTCCACAAACCTGTGTGCTCCAGGGCAACCCACAAAGCAGCAGCCATCTCTCCAGGCATGCATGCCCTGCTGCTGTCCTCCCCTCCTGCACTCCCCGACGCCAGCAGCAGCCTGTGCTTTTGGGGTGCACAAGCCCTGGCAGAGTTTCAGCCAGACAGACACACCTCCATCCCAACTAGCACCCACCTATCTGGGGAGCGCACCCCAGCCCTGGGGCAGTGCTGGAATCCAGGTGCACATGCCACAGGCAGGATGGGATGCGCCACGGGAGAGAGGGGCTGGGGGAATTGCCTTGTGATTTGGAGCTGCCGCTGGCAGAGAGGTGCCTGAGATGTCACTTGGCCTGGGAGGGCTCCTGTCCACACATCCCATCCTGCTGCATAGAGGGGGTTTCTGGCTAGTGGCTGTTCAGCCTTTTTCTGATCCATGTTTGTTTGTTTGTTTGTAGTTTGCTGTTAGAGAGCCTGGAATTTAATTTTACGGTGGGTGGGAAGAGCTAATAACATGCAGATTGCCTGGCTCAAAGGGAGGCAGTTCAAAGCCGCCTCAGTGAGCGTGCACTGGATTTGAGCCACCAAGGAGGACTTTGCTTCTCCCCCAGAAGAACCCTCCATCAACAAGACTGTCTCCCTTTTTCTTTTAAAATTTTTTCTAAAGATGCCACATGCTAGTGTCAGTGCTGGAGATTGGGTTAAGGACTTTTTTTTTCTCTGGCTGTAGTTGTTGAGTTAATCAGGCAGACCCAATGTTGCCAGCAGATCCTCTTTTTTTTTCAGCCTGTTTCCCTTTGGGGTCCACAGTTGCAGATGCCAGACCATGTGCAAGCTTGCCCAGGACAGGAGATGAGCCCTTGTAGAAGGCTTCCCTTGCCTTGGCATAACTAATATCTGTGGGGGTATGCAACTTCACAAGTACAGATCAGCCAAGTGAAATGTAATCCCAGCCCTTGGCAGGGCATTTTTTGGGGTTTTCTTTGTGACTAGGATATTTCTAGGAAGACCCAAGGAGTTTTTTCTTTAAACTCTCCTAGGGGAGCAATGGCTGCAGGCAGCAAGAGGCAGTGGCTGCCAGCCAGTTGGCCATTTTGACCAGTGCATTGCATGCCAGGACATGGCTGCTCGGGAGACCCAGATGGGCAAGGGATGTGGGGGCTGCCCCGTCACCCCCACCACGGACCTGAGCCACGACCTGTGTCTGTCTCGTGCCATCTGAAAAGCTGCTGGCACAACAGCTGAAGTTTAGCTGATGGGAAATTATTTTAATGACCTTAAGAGGAAATCACTGCTTTGCTGAACTGTGGGATGCAGCTGCTCACCCGCCCTGGAGCTGCCATGTGGGGCTGGGGTCCAGCCCTGCTTCACAGCCTGGGGTGGGGGAACTTGCTCTCACATTGTCTAGGGTGGAGCTGATATTGTTTTTCCCAGCCAAGGCGGGCTTGGTGTGGCTGACGGGCCCTTCCTTCCCTTTTCTGTTGGGCCCCTGCAAAGAGAAGGTTGTTTGTTTTTTTTCCTCTCTTGTGAGCTGTGCTTCTCTTTTCCAGCTTTTCTTTGGTATGAGGATTGTCTGAGCGTGGCAGTGCGGGTGTGCGCACGGCTCAGCAGATGGAGAGCAGCACCCAGCTCTCAGCTGGGGTAAAGGAAATGTTCTTTTTGGCTCTGTTCAGGGAGAGCCTTTTTCCAACCACTGCTACCTGGTTTTGCTTTCATTTTTCACTAAATTAAATGTCTGATATTGATGCCTAGCTTAAGGCATGCAGGTGGATTTTGCTTGTTTTCCCAGTGAAGCTCTCAGGAGTGTGATTCAGACGGCTGGATCACTCTTCAAGCTCGACCAAGAGACTAGTTTCCCTCCTTCCTATTTCCTTCTTCCAGGGCCATACTGCCCTCCTGAAGAATAGGGTTCCCCTAGTCTGTCCTGCCTGAACCCCCAAGGGCTGCTCTTTGTGGCAGCAGCCTCGTGTTGTGTCACCTGCTCCCACCTTCTTGGATGGAGTGTAGTGTTGTCCTGTTTGCAGCCCCTGTAGGGATGTGTTTTCCCAGCACTTCCAGTACTGGGAAGATGTTCCTTGGAGCCTCCCTAGATCACACCCTTTGGTCTGGGGAGGCTAGAGCAGTCTCTAGGTTTATTAAAGCATCAGGCTGAGTGGATTCTGGGCAGTTTGTGTGAGAGTCTGCTCATTTGGGTCCGCAGGATGAGCACCTGGAAGGCTGTGTGCTGGCAGCCGCAGATGGCACGAGGTTTAGGTGTTGTGGCAGGCATGGCCATTGGAAAGTGGGGACGGGAAAATCACTGGCACTGTGGAACAGGCTCCTGGGGCTCCAGCACTGCTCCCGCGCTCCAGCCTCTGGCTTTTTGCAAGCCTCACTTTTTGCTTTGTGTGAGAAGCTGCTTCCTGTTTGTGAGCAGCACGATGGCCCCTGGCTTTTCCTGTGCACCTTCCCTGTGAGCAGAAATGGTTCTGAGGGTCAGAGGTGAGGGGCAGGAGTGGGTTGGCTTTCTTTGGTGTATCCTTTTCCTACCCTGCCACTGCCTCCTTCTACAAGCTCTAAAATGTTTTGATGTGATGCTGTGCTGTTGTGTTCTTTTGCAAGGTTCCTGCAGTTGCTTATAAATGTTTTTGAGGTTTTCTTTTGTTAAAAATACACAGTGGAGGCTCATGAAGCCACTCTGTTGGAGCTTTGTGATGCTGAACCCAACAGGCATCTGCCTGCCGATTCCAGGCTGCATGGGTGACCAGAGTCGCAAGTCCACACAGCGCTGTCATGCCTGTCTGTTTTTAGAAGGGACTTCATATACAGTGACTCCTATGTCAGGCAGTCAGCTTGGACAGAATCAGAAAAGATTCAGATGGAGTGAATCGAACTGGAAACTTTACCTATTAAACACAGATAGGGACACAGTATTGACAGGCGGGACAGCACTTGCAGCAGACTTTGCACATTTTCTTGGCATTGCAGATTACATCCTGAATCAGCATCCTTGGGAAACAACAGCCCTAGGGCTGCTTGCTATCCAGGTAGTCAAATTTCAGTGAAAATTATTTACATTTAGTAGCTGGAACTGTGACTCTGTTAACCAGTTGGAAAGCCTGTGTGTTTGTGGATTTGGCTTTAGCCTTGTCCTGCTTGGGAAGTGAACTGAAAGTGTCAATTTGCAGTGGGTGGTATGTTGCTGCTGCTTTGTGTCAGCCACGTGGCTTTATAAAGTTGAGTTTGTCTTAGTCATTCTGTACTTCAAAACAGCCTATTCAGCTTTTTTTCTGGTTTTGTATTTGGTGAGTGTATTAACTGAGTGATTTGTGTCCAGCCTGTGTCAGAAGCAGCTGCCATGCCACACATGGATGGCACTGGTGCCTGGGGACTTCTCACTGACCCACATGTTGGCTGCAATCCCTTATGGCAGTACTCGTGGGAAGGTGAGCTGCCCTTAAAACTGATTCATTAAGCAGGAGGTTGGAGCAGTAGAGATCATTCCTCACCAATGCCCTTCAGGACTATGAAACTGTTAAATCTCTGCCTTCTGCAGCTGTTTTTTTTACAATGAATACTTTTCTGCTCCCATCTTTTCCTTGCCAATGTTCCAGTCTCCGTAAGACAAGCAAGAGTGAGCGCTGGCAGGATGAGTGGTCTGTGCTTTGCCTTGGGGGGCTGCTGGATGCCAGCCAGCAAAATGCCGTTTGCAGTTCCAAATGCTTGTGGCTGTCCTTGCCCAGCTGGAGCTCACAAGTCACCAGTGGGCAATTTCCTCTGTAAGTTCACCTAAATGGCAGATTTTCATTTCCTCCTGTTTTACTCTGAGTGGGTTCAAGACATTAAAAGAACCTTTGTTTGTTAAACCAGAAAGCATTCTCCGGTCTGATGGGGCTCACAGTTGCTTCTTGGGAGCAGCAACTGGGAGAAGAGTCCAGTAACTGGGAACACAGACCCCAGCTTGTCCCAACAGGAACAGGCTTGTTTGATGGGACAGCTGCCACACCCACTGCCTGGCAATGGACTAGGCACGAAGGGCTCCAGGGCTCCATGAGGGAATGTGTTGCTTCTGCCCCTCTGCTTCCTGCAGCATCCCACTGGGTCCTGCTGCTGGCAGCCAGGATAGGATAGGAAAATAAAGTCCCTGGGCACAGATGCCCAACACTCTAACACTCAAGAGTGCTGGTGGCCTAATGGGGGTGACACTGATGGGCACAGGATGGCTGGGGGAGGTGGGTGTGCAAGTGGGTTGGGGCCAGAAGGAAAATGCTTTCCACCATGGTGTGGTAACAGTCCCCAAATTCAGAGGGAAACAATGTACAGTCTCCCATTCCTGCCACCTCTGGCCTCACTGATGTGATGCCTGTCCCACAGGCATGAAGGTGGCTGTGCCTGGCCCCTGATCCTATCACCACTGAGCCCCAGACCCGGTCATTCCGCTGCGTGTTCCTTCCTGCCTCAGTTCCTCCCATTATTGCCTCTTCTTCCTGCTGCAGTGCACCTTCAGAGCTCTCCCTGCTAGCCACATTTAGACTTCAGGGCAGAGAGACTTTGGCCCTGGCCCTGCATCTGCAGGGCAGGCATCCACAGGGCCCAGCTTGTACCGTGGGGCAGAGAGGGTGCAGAACTGGGCACACCCATCAGTGGTGCAGCTGGGAATTGCTGGAGCGCTGGGAGCGTGGGCAGGCTGATCCCCCTGCCCCTGGAGTCTGAGAAATCACTGCCTTCTCCTCGTGTGAGAGGGAAACTTGCCCATTTAACCAGTACAAAATACAGGGATCAGGAGATTCTTTTGTGTCCTGCCACTGTGCAGGCACTGTGCAGGAAAGCTTCCCTGCTGCCTCTGGAGGTGCACTGAGCACCTCTGCCAGCTTGGCCAGTCTCCTCCTTGTTGTCTCCAGTATGAGTGAGCACAGGTTAGTGGAGCAGCACAACCAAAGTACAGTTGCTTCTTCTAAATAATCATGGAATGAGGCATGAGTTTGCAGCATTAGTTCTGCTTTTTTTAGTGGCCACATGTTGTGGAATGCACAGGGTTGATCGTAATGGCTGCTGCCTTTTTTGAGCTCCATAAGCCACTTGTGCCCCTTCTCAAGGGGCTCCCCCAGGGCAGTGTACCCCGCCCTGGGGACCTGGGGGTCTCTGCAAGAAATGTGAGGTGGTAGCGTTCACGAGGTAGGACACTCAAACACACCCAAGTGGAGGAGAAGGGATGGGTACAGCAGCTAAATCCTTAAGGGGTGATCCACAGACTGGTATTTATGGTTGATGCTTTATGCCTTATGCAGGGGGTCCTCAGCAACCGCCCTGATGCAGAGGCTTTAGCAGGAGACGAGTGTTTGTGCCAAGTGCAGTTTGTTGACTGGCTGGTGCTGGAAGCAGGACATGGCAGCAGGAGAGGCCCTTCTTAGGCTTTTGTGGTGAGTCCATTGGTGCTGGAGCAGCTGGAAGCATATATATACAAGGGCCAGTCTGGCTGTTCTGAGAAGGTTCTCTCTGGTGCCACCTGGACTTCTCACTTTTAAACTGGTTTTGGCACAGATTGTTTCAGTGGATTCAAAACCTGCCACTTTTGAAGCCATCTGCAGTAATTGCCAGCCTGAATGCAAATCTGGATATGGATTTTTTTTAGCATTTCTAATAAAGAACTTTTAATAAATAAGGGGCACGTCTACAGAACACTGAGAATATCTCTAAGAAAAAAAATCCAGGAAAGGGATTTTATTCACTTTGCATGTGACTAGCCATAGGTGATTTTGTTGGTGGGAGAGCAAAACTATTTTTGAAGCACTTGACTCTTGGGCTGCCTGAGGTGGGTGAGAGCACAGAGGGCAATAGTTCAGGCTAGTTTTGTGGTGCATGTGCCAGTGGGAGCACAGCTCTTGGTTGGTCACACAGATTGTAGGATTTGCAGGTCTCAGTGCCAGTGACTCCTTTGGGTTCTGATACCAGGAGGCCACAGTGTTTGTGGGTTTGCTCTGTCTTGGTGGTGTGAGGTTGCTTTGGGTATGAGTAGTCCAAGCTTCAATACCTCCAAGCACTGATGGGATTGTGTTGGGACCAAAAGCTGTTTCTTAAAAACCAAACCCAACCAAAACCCTAATGTGTGTAAAGGATGTATGCTCGGAGAATTAGACTATGTGTGTTAATTTGCTTTATGTTATGCCTTTCTTCCAGTTGGTGCGCTACGTGTGGAGTTTTCCCAGCCTGTAAACCTGGAAGAAGTGGCAAGAATTAACCCAGAGGTCAAGGCAGGAGGTCGTTTTGCTCCAAAGGACTGTATAGCACTTCAGAAAGTAGCAATAATCATACCATTCAGGAACCGAGAGGAGCACCTGAAGTACTGGCTCTATTACCTGCACCCGATTCTCCAAAGGCAGCAGCTGGATTATGGAGTATATGTTATCAACCAGGTGAGATGCTAGAGACAAGCTTTTATACGGCTGTCACAACAGTGCCTGTTCCTTAGAATATTCCTGAAAATAGAGGAATGGTTGCTGTACTTTGAAAAGCAGTAGGCTGGTAGGCAGGATGCTTAAAAAAAGAAAAAGAAAAGGAAGAAAAATTTTGTTTCAATGGTTTTGATGGAAAACCTGAGATCCCCGCTTCTGCTCAGGTACAATTCACTCTCAAGAGCTTCTGCTTAAAGAAACCACTTGGTGAGGAGGAAAGAATTCCTAATAGCACAACCAAATTAATTACCTCTTTGCAAGTGTTCTTTTTCCCCAACTGCTGCAGGAATGGCATGCAGAGATTTTTAAGGTGATAAGTTGGTATTAATGCCTAGTTTGGTAGTAGAGGTGCCATAAGTGTGTAAAATTTCCCTCTATCAAGCACCTTCTGTTCATGTTAGTACACAAAGTCAGGATGGAGAAAACAAAGCTGTGGCAGTGGGGCAGGTAAGTGGTTGTCTTCAGGGGAATAAGCAACAAGCATTCATGAGGAGGTTCTTTGAATTTTTAGTTTTGGGGCTTTTTTTCCTTGATATCTGGTGGCCTTCAATCTGCCTTTAAAAAAAGAAAGGCATAAAAAGGCACATTTCACTCAAGACAGGCTGTTTTCACTTATAGCGTAATGGTATTTAAATAAGTGAGCGTTGTTCATCCTTGGAAAGGCTTAAAATGTGCAGGCATTTGTACAGGCTGCAGGGTGAAAGGGCAAATGCAGCTCTGAGAGCCCCAGCAGAGACCACCTTCTGGACAAGTCCACTGCAGTTTCTCTCTTGGATATGTATTTTTATCCTGTTTCATCAGCTCGGTAAGAACTGAGATGAAATAACATGCTTCTTTAAGTTTTAACTCCTTAAACTTCTGCTTGGATCAGCTGGTGTGTTTGGGCATATCAAACACCATGAATATTTAAAATGGTCACCCAAGCGATGAATTTCATCACAGACTTGAAAGTAGGGGGAGACTTATCCTGAGAGAGAAAACTGATACTCCATTACTACAGTTTCTCTTACTTTGCTTATTTCCAAGGTGCCAGAGATCAGGACAAAAGAGGTTTCTGGGGAATTAGCAGCAGTTTCCCAGCACAGCGGCCAGGATGGTTCAGCGTATGCGTCTGACTGTGCCTGTGGCCCGACAGGCACACTGCTGAGGACACACGTGTCTGCAGCATGCAGGCTGGCATGCTATGCCCTAAAACTGAGCCCTGTAAGGAAACCTGTGTAATGCAAGGAGCAGCTAGTGCTGCTGTGCCACAGCTCCAGCCTTGGGGTTGCGTTTCCTTGCACGTGCAGCGTTTGCCCGCGCGAGCTGCGGGTGCCGCGGGGCTGGCTGGTGGGCCCCACTGGTCACAGCAGTGCGAGTGGTGCCGACAGAGCAGGACAGAGCCTCCCTGCTCTGAGCATGGCTCAGGAGCCAGAGTGTGGTGTGGCTTCCAGCAGGGGTCCTCCAGAGGAGGCTGCTGCTTTCCCAGGCAGCTGTGAGAGCTGCCTGCACATGGTCTGGGGCATCGCTTGTGGGAGAGCAACCTCCTCCACCGTGCAGAGCTGGCAGTGCAGCTGGGCTGGTATTCCCCCATGTTCCACGGTGAGGAAAGCAGTGCTGGTGCCCCTAAAGGCCGGCAGTGCCTGAAGCCCCGTGGGAGTCCCTGCTGCTGCTCTGATGGTGCATGCTGGCTTGCATTGCCCTGTGTTGCTGGCTACTCCTCTTCTGTGGTCCCGTTCTCCAGCACTAGGGCTGTGTGCTTTACATTTAACTCTCACAGAGGTTTTTGAAGCAAATGCTTTTTCTCAGGTGCAAATCTTGGGCATGGTTTGAGTGAGAGTGAAATGCAGTACACAGGGTATATATTCCCTGGCCACATCCAGCAGACATAAGTTAGTGTCTAGAAGTGGAGTGGTCAGTAACCTGCTGGATGCATCTTGCAAGGGTGAGTGAGAGCACTGAATAGAGAGAGAGAGATGCAGAAAATGTATTAATTCCTCCAGAAGTACAGTAGGAAAACAGTCTTATTTCTCTGCTGTCTTGANTTCTAGTGGGGAAATATTACCTTTACTTGTTTATCCTGTCTATATCAAAGCAATCACTGAAGCAAGGAGAATTACTGTGTGATCTGGTTCTTACACGCTGCCTACATGCTCTTCTGTGCTCTGCATCTCATAGAAAGAAAGAGGAGCGCTGAGCCTGCTACTGCTACACTGGTAATGTCAAACTTCTTCCTTTCAGCGCAATGTGTTTCTGTCACAAGTCCTTTGTGTCTCCACCATGCTGTTCTTGCGTGCCTGAATGCCTCTGAGTAGGACTTGGCTGAAGTCAGGGGGATGATGTTTGTGAAATGTCTGGCGTGTAACGGGAGCCAGTGGAAAATAGCGCGTTACGTTTCACCTTGCACACTCCACCCCTATAAGAGCCCAAACCTGGTGTGTGTAATAGCCGTTGGAGGATTTTCCAGGTAAATCTGAGATGGGGACACACACCGCTGGGCACGCCCATCGATGCCACCACACAAGTGAGGAATTTGCGGCGTCTCCCTCAGCCTCACTTGCTCCCTCCGTTATCCATGAGCTGCCACGCAGATGCTCAGGTCCAGAAATTAATCTTCTCGCTGCACTTCAGCCCATGCAAATGCCCATGCAGCCACCCTGAAGTTGGGCAAAGGGACAACTTAGACAATTGCCTGAAAACTGGGCAGCTGTTCAACCATTTTCCACTGGCCCCTGGTGCTATTTACAGTGTCTTGGTAGCAGTTTTCCACAGAGGTGTGTCTGTGTGAGTGAGTGTGGAGTGGTTGGGGCATCACTCTTATTCAAGTTACTTCCCAATGGGTGTCAGATATGTGGGCAAAGGAGACAATTGTGCTCAGCTCCTGCTTATCCTTGCAGAGGAGGCAGGTTTCTACTGCGGCTGCTATCTCCCACTGCCCAGTGTAATTGTGCTGAGGCCTCAAAACACCCTGTGTTTGACACAGAAACACCAAATTGTCTCCTGATACCTCTCTAAGGCTCTGGAAATTTGTTTCTACCTAGTCAAGTTCACTAGAGGAAGGGTTTTCCCATGGACACAGTGTGTTTCCTATGGACACAGTGTGTGTGGTTCAGGCTATCCCAGTGTATCCCTGACTTAGCTAGCAAGCTCCTGCTGGAGGTGATGACTCTCTCCTTATTGGCCAGAAACATACACCCTCACCATTACCTCCTTGAGATCTGAAGAGTGTAGGACTCAGGTGAAAGGGATGCAGCCATGTTTCATCTGTGCTGTCTGCAGGAGGAATCACAGAGCTGCCTCCTATATAGACGTGGGAGGCAGAACAAAGTCGGGACGTGTGGCTTCTTGCTGGTTTGCAACCCTTTAGTTTGAGTAATGATTCCAAAAACCTCAATTTATTTCTGTCTAGCACTAAAAGAAACAGGAACCCTCCTTTGGCAGGTCCAGCTGAACAAATGAGATTTAGCTGAGGTAATGGATGGGAAGTAAAAAAGCCTGGATGTTGTTCTGCTCGGGCTGATCATTCACCTCCAGGTGCAAGCAGGAGTCAGTGTCAGACCTTGCAGGACTGAGGCAGCAGTTTGTTCTGGGAGCGACAGAGAGAGTTAAATCAGGAGCCAGAAGCAGATGCTGGGTGCCAGCACTGAACTCAGAAATGGGTTAAGTTTCAGGACAAGAGAACATTGGGAAAAATTTGTCAGGAAAAGAAAATAGCAAAAATGTGCTTAGACTACATATTTTATATCTGAAAGCCTAGGAAAGCATAGAGGCTATGTCTAGAGCTTGACTGCATTGTCAAACTAGCAGTCCTCTGTGTGCTGCCTCGCTCTTGAGGATAAAGCTTCTCTGTCCAAGCAAGTCCAAACTAATCAATTTCTTCGTGGCAAATAACAGCATTCATGGGATGCCTCTACCAGGCAGAGGTGAGGGATAGAAGTTTTTCCAGTTGTGCTTTACCTGCTTTCTCGAGGGTCACCGGTGCATACTGCACTCTGTGCTGACCTGGAAGTAAGTTTTCATGACTCTGGTTTGTTGTTCGGTTGTTTTTCTAAAATGTTTGTGATCAGTCAAAGATGACAGCCTGCAGCATGCATGTGAGTTTAGAGAGATTTGAATCTGAGATTCTGCAAGCATCTGCTGCAAGCATGTCAGTGCTTCCACATTGCCTTAGGTAAAGAAACAGACCTTCTGCAGAAAGCAAAACCTCTTGTCAGTCCTTTTTTTGTTTTTGTTCCAATACATTGTCTTAAAGCCCCACGTACTTCCTGGGACAGAAAACCAACCTCTTGCCCTCAAAGCAGTCACAGCTGATAACAGCCTTGCAAAGTTTGCTGCATGAGTTACATGCTCACTGTAAAGTTACTAAAAACTGGTTTGGAGAGGGTTCTTTGTTTTCTTGTTTAGGCTATGAAGTCCTTGTTCCTTGTCTTTTGGGTGCCAGAGTGTGAAGCTGTGTGGCCATTGGGGATGAGAGTGGCAGTGCCCACATAAATTTTTGGCCTGTGTCCTGTCCCTCTCCATGCACAGGGCTCCAGCGTGAGCTCTGCCAGGGTCCCGTGGGTCAGGGGGCAGGAAGGGTCCTACATGCTCTTGGTGCAAAACTCTCTGTGCTTGGAGGCTTTCTGGGGAGAGGTTTAAAGCACAGCTCCTTGTAGTGCTGTTAAATCCCTATGTGTCACCCAGAAGAGTTAGAGGCTACCCGAAGGCACTGGTTAATTACAGCTGAGCCTCCATTGGTAACAAAATCGGTGTGAAGTGCCCTTTGCCTTGAATTTCATTAGGAAAAGAGCAGCCAAAGGGTATGAAATGAGGTCACTCTCCTAGACTGGCCCCAGCAGTTGCTTTGAGGTGTGAGCAAATTGCATTTTGCACCAGCACCAGGATGAGGTTCCCCCTCAGAACATTGGAGCCAAGTTTGTGTTTGGTGCCGTGGGATCTGAGGAGTGCTGGCCAGCACTCTTTGCTGGGGAAAGAAAACCCCTCCAATCTCATGACCTCAACTGCTTCCTCTTCCCAGCCTCTTTGTTCGACTTGCCTTCATTTTCTGTACTCAAGTTTTCACTGCTCTTGCTTTATGCATAATGGTGATCGTCCACCCACCACCTTATTATTGTGTGAACCCTTTTGTTTTGGGTGAGGATGCTGAGAATTTGCTCAGATCCTCTTCCATGAAAGCTTACTCCTCCCTGTGAAGTCATTTATGCCCAAGGCAGGAGAGGAATGCTTTTGAAAACCTTGGTTTGATACTTGCATTTTAAAACCCTCACTTGGAATATACTTGGGGCTGTTTCAAGATCCTGCATTGGTTCTTCAGCAGATCTATTAACCAGTCGGGATTAAACAGTTACCAAAATGATTGCTTATTAACCAGGTAAAGCTGTTACAGAGAATGTGGTGTTTTAAGGTGCTGCTCCTTGGGGACAGTATTTTATCCATCCTTGATTTGTATCCCATGTTGGGTGTGTGTAGTACAGGGTGCTGGGACAGCTTGCGCAGTGGAGGGGAATTTGTCTTGAAACTGCTCAGAGTGTGGAGGACTAACAGAAGAATGGATTTGGCAGTCTTGGTTTCCAGGCTGGCAAAACCCTTCAGTCTCTTTGAGTGATACCCTATGAGTTTCTTTCTACCTGCTCTGTTCCCTTGTACAGGGTTTGGGTTTAAAGCTGCTGCTGCAGCAGAGTGGGGTCTTTGATTGGAAATCCTTACTCTCAAACCACCAGTATTCTTGGGTTTTGGGTATGATCTTTTAGCTCTTCAAAAGTACTCAGCTATTGGCGAGCCTGTACTTGTGCTCGAATCCACATCTGCTTTTGAAATGTTTTTGCCTGAAAAAGCCCTAACAGGTTCTCCTCAGGTGCTTCATTGCCTGGGGAGGAAAAGTGGAGATTTTCCTGCTCTGCTCTCTGACAGTCTCTTCCTTAGCTGTGCTTGCCTTGGGATAAATATACGCTGCTGTATTCAGGTCCTTCCCATCACAGTGAGAGCCTTCCTGATTTCATTTTCTCATCGAGGCTCCCAGGATAGATGAACAGTGGTGTAAGAGCACCAAAGAAGGGGACGTGCCACCTCAGCAGTGGCAGCATCCATCTCTCGAGCTGCAGCTGTTTCAGGAAGCAGCTGGTGCTGGCCTGCCATGCCGTAACCAAGGCTGTGTGTCACAGCCACCCGCCAAACCTGCTTCCCAGGCCCTGGGGAGCATCCTGCTCCTCTGCGTTCACTGCTGCTCAGGGCTTGGCAGAGGGTCAGAGGTAAGCAGCAGAGCATCAGACCTTGGCTCCTGGTGCCGTCTCATGCTTTGCAAATCAGGTCTGGTGTGTGATCCACATTGCTCATGTTGTGGCAGAGCACAGGAGGAGGGTGCTGAAATTTTGGCCACAGCAAGGTTTTGGAACATGGTCCTTGTCATGGCTGTAAACTGAAGCACTGCCAGTATTTCTCTCTGTAGAAAAAGTCCCTTCTTCCAGAGGAGCTCCCCTCTTTTTGCTTTTCTCTGCCACTCCAGGAAGCCCCAGCTGCTTGCCCTGTGTAAGAAAATTCAATCTTTAAATGCCTGTGCATGGAGTGGGACACAGGGCAGGTTTGATACCATACTAACCAGTCCCTCCTGGGGGCTCCCACCAAGAGATGGGAGCAGAACTGGGTCCAGCCTTTGCTCAGCCTTTTTTCCTGCTCCCATGGGGTATCCCAAGTGTCACTGTCCTGCAGGCAGCATTTGGGGTCACGGAGCTCTGCTGCGAACATGCCATGGGTGCTGCAAGGGCAGTCCTCAAGCTCAGTCCATCTCAGCCCTCTGCAGCATCTGGCAACAGGTAAGAAACTGCTGATGTCAACTGTCCAATTTAAGTCACTTAACTGTTTTTATTTGTTTTTAAATTAGGATGGAGAAGAAGAATTTAACCGTGCTAAACTGCTGAATATTGGATTTGCAGAGGCCTTGAAGGAATATGACTATGATTGCTTTGTGTTTAGTGATGTAGACCTCATCCCAATGGATGACAGGAACACCTACAAATGTTACAGCCAGCCACGGCACCTCTCTGTATCCATGGATAAATTTGGATTTCGGTGAGATGCCTTTTAGAGTGACATCTTTTTCTGAATACCACTGCCAGCCTAGCAGGGCAAGCACAGTGTTACACATCCCCGCCCACCACTGAAAGCATGGGAAAGCATCTCTCCCAAAAGCCTGTCTTAACGTGCACAGCCCTGCAGGGAGCGGGTGGCTGCAGGGGAGGAAGGCGGAGAAGTGCAGCTGAGCAGTTCATTAAAATTCACTTCAGCTTCTGGAAGGTGAAATGCAGGGTGAGGAAAAGCTAGGCACCCTTCGTTTTGCAGATGCCCACATATCCCCTTCTTGTGTTTCAGCCTGGAAGCTGGAACACAGCTAGTGTTTCCACCCAGTCTGAAAAGTGAGACACTCTCACAGAGTGAGAATTATGTGCAGCTTTAAAAAGACTGCATCAGACACTATTTTAAGAGCAAGACAACATTTTTTGGCTGATTCGTTTTATGCCACTGAGAGACCTGCCCTGGTAGATGAGAATAGCACAGAGTGAAATTTCTTGCAGCATGCATTTGGGTTCAGCAAGATGTTCTGAACAAAAGCGTGTCTTGCTTTTCTTTTT
>VXBU01000736.1:112868-133506 GCA_013400315.1 Bombycilla garrulus | reverse complement strand
ACAGTGAAAATTAAAACAGAAATGCACAAACCTGGTGATTCCTCTGCTTGTTGAAGCAGAGACAAGTCTGTACTAGGTCCTGGTCATCCCTGTGTGAACCCTCTCCTTATGCTCTGGGTCTGCATTTCATCTGTCCCCAATCTCCTGGTGAATTGTCCCATTTCAAATGGGAGGTGTTCACCAAGATCACACTGCCAGCTCAGTTTTGGGCTGCAGGCTTCCTTTTGGGGCACTGAGGAGTGTGGAGGTAGAGCTGCAGGAGGAGAAGGCTCTGTAGCACATCCAGAGTCGAGACTGTCTCAGTTCTTGCCACTCCTGTGGCATTCACTCCTGTGTCCCCTTTGGTGAGCTGATGTGCATTTCAGCCTGTCCTTTGACGACAGTGTACTGCTTAGTAAAAGGCTGCAGCTGCTTCCAGTTGCAAAATACTTTTCAGATATATTTGGGACTGAGCCCACCAATTCCCTCTCTCTCAGCTGAGTCCAGGGTACCACAATACATGGCTGCTTCCTGTGGCAGGAAGATGCTTGCAGTGGGTGCTGGCTGTGTGTGGGCTGGGTGAAGGGCAGCAGCAAGCCCTTTTCAGGCAGGCTAGCACCCTTGGCTATAGCACCTCTTCTCCTCTAATGTACGCTTTTCTCTGCTTCCAGGTTGCCTTACAACCAGTATTTTGGAGGTGTGTCTGCCCTGAGCAAAGAGCAGTTCACAAAGATCAATGGGTTCCCAAACAACTACTGGGGCTGGGGTGGTGAAGATGATGACATTTATAACAGGTAAATAATTTTTCCTCCTTGGCACCCTGGGGTGCATCCAGGGTGGGGATGAACACAGACCTGCTGCTCTCACCTGGGTGTGGGGGGACAGCGGGTGAGGGTGGTGTGTGGGCAGCCTGCTGGCTCAGCGAGAGCATGTTCCTGCTGGGTGCTGGCACCCCATTTCTCAGCTCCCAGGGTTCGGTGGGGGGGGATCTACTTGGAAAAATCACAGCCCAGCCCCTTGCCCCTGCCATTGTTCGTTCTCCCTGTAGCCTCACCAGCATCCACACCAGTTCCCTGGCTGGAGCAGTGTGCTTCTGGATTTCCAGCACTGGCACTCAGGACATGCAGCCAAAGGTGGATGCGACCTTGACCCACCTTGCCCACTGCAGCCCAAGATTTGTTTGGGTCTGCAGCCTTGCAACAAATCCCTGTGTTTCCAGGATAGTTCTATTTGTCAGGCTGTGAGCAGCTCTGTGTAGTGCTGCGGGCCATGTGAGTTTGACTGAAGGAAGCTGAGCAAGGCTCAGAACTGCAGGAGAGGAGGAAGGTGTTCTCACAGGCGGGAAGACCAGGGCAAAGGATGAATGTGGGGCTATGCTACCTTACATCTTCATATATCTACAGCATTCACTGAGAGAAATCATCATGAGGGGCTCGTATTTGGAAGCTTTCTTCATGTTTCTCAGTGACAAAACCACTCTGTGGTCTTTTTCTCTGGGGCTTCTGAGCTCTTCTGGGGTTCAGGAAGGACGTTAAAAAAGAAAATAAAAATTGTACCTTCCTGAGGTTTTGCACTTCTGTTAAAAAACTAAGAGAGGGACAGCTTTCCAGTAGGGCATTCAGAGCAAGGTGGCAGTCCTTTCTTTTTGGGGCACTCAGGTTTTGAGGAACAGAAGATGCTACACAGAAGTGAAAAGGGAGGTGCAAAGAAGAAATCAAGTACTTTTTCATCACTGATACCCATGAAGAAACTCTGCAGGTGCTTTGTAGAGAGCATGCAAACAAAGACAAGGCTGCCCCCTCACCTGGAAGGTTCCAGCTGGGTCCACTGTGACTCTGATCATGTGTCTCCTTTATGCTGCTTCACCACCATCCACTTCGGTTTCCCTGAGCACTGCAGCTTTCACGTCACAAAAAATAAGTGTTCCTCTGGCTCCTATCCAGACGGGTTAAAAACTAGGTGACTCCCACTCAAATTGGAGTCTACAGCCTGGAGCAGGATTAATATGGGCGTTGGGTGTTGTTTGGAGGAGATGGAGGTGTAAATTGAGGGTGTGGTGAATTATCTTGGTGTTGGCAGGGGGAGGTCTCTACTCTGTACATAGATAAAGTGTCTGTGTGGAAAAGGACTGGCTTTCCTTCCTCGTGTTGGCAAGCTTGGAAGTGCATTAGTAATATCCCCCTCAAAAAAAACAAAAAAGGTAGGTAGAACCAGTGATTATTTGTGGAAGGCGTAGCAGAGCATCCCACATCCATCAGGTGTTTAATGTTCTTGCTTTCTGCAGGCTGGTGTTCAAAGGCATGGGGATATCCCGTCCGGATGCGGTCATTGGGAAGTGCAGAATGATCCGGCATTCCCGGGACAGGAAGAACGAACCCAACCCCGAGAGGTGTGTCTCACCCTGTCCCACAGCAGGTTCAGGGGTGCCTCCTGCCCCTGCTGCTCCAGCTGCTTGGCTTTCTCCTTGCTGAGCACAAAGGTCCGATGTGGAAAGGCTGTGGCTGTCTCTTCCCTGACTGAGCTCTCTGCTCCTGCTCCCTAAGCCGCCATCTTCCCCTTGCCAGTTTTACAATCTGATTATAGACCTTTTCCCCAACATTGCACTATGGCATGAAGGCCTCTCCTTTTTTTTTTTTTTTAATAACATTCCAAGCAATTGTTTCCAGCTTGGCTTTGGGGTATAAACCTCTGCTCTAGTGCAGAACTGGAAAAGGACATGTATGATTTAAAAGCTTGGCTGCTTCTTCCTAGCCAAAATTTGACCCCATAGGGATGCATTGGCCCACTGCTCAGGCTGGCCAAATCTGGGAGTTTATGGCACTGATACTCAGTTTTTTCTTGAAACATCTGCGATGCTGCCTGAGAGGCATGCGAAGATCAGATTATTTAAACACTTTTTCCTTTCTTTCTTTCTTGTTTCCACCCTCTCCCCCACTTTTCTTTTCTTCCTCTCATGCAGGTTTGACCGAATTGCTCACACACGGGAGACAATGAATTCCGACGGCTTAAATACACTATCCTACAAGGTGTTAAGAACTGACAAGTACCCTCTGTATACCAAGATCACAGTGGATATTGGCTCACCTAATAGCTAACATCAGAGACGCAACAGAGACTTGCCTATATTGCCCAGGATATCTGGCCTCACTGATGCATTATATGTGCTGGTTTTTTAACAGTTGCGATGAACCAAAAAAAAAAAAAAAAGAAAAAGAAAAAAAGGCCTCTTTTGGCATGCCAAAGTGTCTCCAAATTGGTTGGACGAGTGCTTTTTAAATTTTTTTTTTTAAATTTCAAACTTGACTTTACACAACTTTCTAGCTCTCCATTGTTTTGTATGTCCAGAAGCTGTACATACGAGTTGTAAATAGTTACTTTGCCAGAAAATGTTGAATCTGATCTATTTGCTGCAGTACTCTCCATGTTGAGTTAATTGCTGGACTCAAATTTTTCTAATTATGACTGTGATCTATCAACAATTACTGCCCATGATATTTGGTATTTTGAATGAGGTGCGTGCAGGCATTCTTTTTAATTCATTCTTGGTTTTACTTCATGAAGGACTGTAAAATGCTGCTAAAATTGTCCAAGTTTACGCTTTGCATTAGCTTTTTTTTTTTTTTTTTAATGGAGACAGCGTAATACAACTCTTTTCTTATAGTGACCAAAACAAACATCTCCTCTATGTGCAGAGCAGGTGTTGAACAAGCAAGTCTGGATTCAATGAATGTCATTAATTCTTTTAGTCTCAAAGGAAGCTTTGAGTGAGTTGAGAGAGTTTTCCAGAATTTGTGGGTAAGCTCCCTGCATAAGGTGGGAGCTCCACAGATGAACTCTCTAAAAACCGCTGGCTTCAGATAACCTTACTTCTGGATGTGATGGGTATTGTTTGCTTCAGCATAACACCACCTGGGATTTTTTTTGGGGGGTGGAGGAGTTCAGAGAGAGGTGAGTTTGTGGTGTTGCTTTGGGTTTATTTTTTTTTCATGATACAAAGATTAATTTAATTGCACAAATAAATTATGGCCTTAAAAATTGCTAACACTTGTTAGCAGTGGTAGGAAGCTACCACGCTATTCAAGCATTGTCTGAAGCTTCCTAAAACCAAAATTTTCTCTTGCAAGGTTGTGCGTAAAACTTGAAATATTTTATTACTTTTGTTGTTGTAACATTTTAATAACTTTCAAAAGTAATTTGTGTATCATAAGCAGTATATTTAATACCAAGCTAAAGTAGGGTGCAGTGTAATAGGAAATGATTCAAAGCCTCCTTTATCTTTAGGCTATTAGGCCTTTTTATGTGCGTCATTATATATAAGCCATGTATTTTGTTTGCTCTGCCTATTTGTCTATTAAATCTCCTGCGGTGCTGAGATATTCACAGCAGGGCTGACATCCAAATGATTTTTCTTTGCCTAAAGCCTGTTTGCAATGTGTGTCCTCTGTCCGGAACCTCCCTTCTGATTGTCTCAGGCTTGAGGGGCTTGCACATTCTGCAGTACTGCTTTCTGTCAGTGCACCAGGGCACCACCTGTACAGACCCTGCTTTTCCTCCCTTGACTGTGTATAAAAGCCTCAGGCACTGACACCCAGGGAGCTGGTTTAAGTGATTTAAAGCTCTGAGCCAGAACTGAGAACTGAATTCCTTCTGGTGAGTACTTTGCCACCAGCTCTGACCATAGCAATTTGCACTTCCTTGGCCTGTGCTGAAGGTTGTTAAAATCAGGGACACTTGTTGTATTGGGGATCATCTTCAGCACTGCCTTTTTCTTTTTTTTTTTCCCTTTGTTTGGTTTAGTTTGGTTTTCTGTTACATTTTTTGAGACCTGAAGGTTTTGCTGAACTCTTGCACTGCAGGGGTGGGATCCTGCAGGGACCAGGGAACAGTGCATTTCTTCTTAGGCCAGCAGTGGCTCATAGAATGCATAGAGACTTTAAGTACTAGCTGCCTTTTCAGTCTCACTTTGGAAAAGTCTTCCTCTCCTTCGGTTCAAAGCTCATTCTGGCTAGACTTGCTGCCCCAGTCATGGTGGGAGCTGAGGAAAGAGGGCTTGCATGGAGCAGGAGCAAAGTGCAAGGAAGGAGGCTTGTGGTTAAGAGCTTATCCTTTGTGCTCATCATTGCATTAAAAAAAACAAACAACAAACAATACAATAGTCCTTATGGCAGATCAGGCTCCAGGTCTTAAAGATGCAAGGGAGTACAAGAAGATGTGTTTTACAGAAATCAGGTCTCCCTGTAAAACATTGACATGGGTACAATCTGTAGCAGTACTGGAGATACAGGAGAGGACTATTTTTAAAATTTTTTTTCAAAGCTGCCTTAGAAGGAGGACCTCACTCTCACAGCTAGCAGCAGATAACCATAAATTTATCAAGGCTGCATTTGAAAATGCCATGTCTTTGCAGAAAACACCTCAATTTTGTGCTGAGCCTTTTGTAAGTCGAAGAGTTGGGACCTTCAGCTGCAGTGGTGTCTGTCTGCTACCACTGTGGGGGAGATGCTGGCAGCATTCCTTGAAGTGAGATTCTTTGATGGTTAGAAAAAAGTTAGTGAAACAACTTGTTGTTTGGCTGTATGCTGAAATTATTTGATGTTATGGAGGTGGGATGAGCGCTTGTTTCTGGCTGTTGCGATCAAAGGTTTCTACAACGTGTGCCTTGAAAGAGGGAAGAAATGGAAACTGGAAATTCAGGAAACCTGAAAACCCTTTTCAGCAGAGAGATACTAGCAGTACAAGAAGCTGCTGTGTAGTTTCTCTTCCGCTGCTAAAACCACAAGCCATGTAAAGAACTGAAGCCACCTTTTGTAGCTCATGTTGCCCTTTGGTGCTGACCTGTGATTTCTAGATCTCATTGTCTCTGTGTAAACTGTATCAGTGAAACTCATTAAATGCTCTTGACTCGACCTGGCCATGAAATTTCTCTCCCTGGGATTTGCAGGGGCCACATCTACAAACACTCATGTTGCACCGAAGCCCATTCCGACTGTGTCCTACGGTGGGGTGGTGTTTTTTCCTCTCTTTTTCACCTACTGGTGAAAACACTCAAAAGTGATACTGATTGTAGCTAATGGTAGAAACCCAGAAAAAACAGCTTCAAAGGAGACGCTAAAGCTTGGATTCTTTGGGATGCCTGACTGCTTGATAGCATGAGGGAGGGTCCTGATAGGCTGCATTCCCCCAGGATGCTACTTATATACTGGACTGCTTTTGGGTTTCCTGTAGATGGTTTTGCTTTTGCATTCTTACCACTTATATATCAAGGGATGTGTAATCCAATGTTTCTTCTTTATTATTGATGTCAAATAAAAATATTTTCATTTACAGCGTTTGGCAGCATTGCTCTGGATTACCCCTCTGCCTTGGTGGGTTTCTGGCTCATGGGGTGGACTAGGCTGTGCCTTAATCTCCTTGTATTAAATTTGTCCAGCTTTTCCTCCCTCTAGCTTCTCCCTGAATTCATTTCTCTGTGCTGCAAAGTTTTCTGCCCGTTAGAGGCACTGACCTAAGAGCCCACAGATGACACCAGCAAACTCTAGGGTGGTTCCTTTATCTGTGAGTAGGTGGACAGCATGAGATCCATCATGAAACCAGGCAGGAGATGCAAACTCTCACTCAGGCTGTGACTGCTTGGGGGAACAGGCCACTGCTTGCTCCCTGAGTGCTTGTGGGTTTGGCTAGAGTGTGGAAATGAAGAAGTAATTCCTGGGAAACTGAAGTAAACATTTGCCTGTGTTCCTTGGCAATTTCTCACAAAAACAGTTTCTGTGGAAGAGATCTTTCTGGCCAGACTGTGGCTAAGGCTAGGCATGAGCTCCCCAGTGCTCTCCAGGGAAAGATGGGCTTATTTCTAGCTGAGACCAACTTCCAGCCTCTAGGCTCAGGCTGGCACAGTGGGCAGGACATCCCCAAGCTCCTGCAGTTGCTTGCAGGCTCTGAAGACCATATTGACTGAGGGCTCTGGAAGAGGGCAGGGGCCTCTGCCTGCTTTGTCCCCTCACAGCTGCCTCCAAGGGCTTTGGGGACAACGCAGGACCATCACTAAAAGGAAGTTGCCAGCAAACTGGGGTGTGGCAGCAGGCTTGGTGGTCCCTGTTGCATCTTCTGTTGACTCTTGAATCCTGAAATGTTGCACAGGAATCATGGGTGTTACCCTCTCATGCTTCCAAGTTTGGCATCTACAGGGAGAAAAACAGTCTGAGAGCAACCTTCCACTTCCTCCTGCACAGGGGAGGAATATTCTGTGGGCAGAATACTTCTGCCCCCAGAGTATTGAGCTATTCCTCCTCTCTAAACCCTGGGTAGGTGAGACTCAGTGGCTGGAAGTAACCGTGTGTGGAAATTTTGTCCCTTGTTGAAAGCAGCAGCTGAGAAGTGTCACCAGGATTTCACCCTTCTCCCCACTAGTTACCAAGGCTTCCCTGGACCAGATCAGCATGTGGCTGGTAAAGAATACTTCAACTCTTGCTGTGAGACAATATTTGCTCCAATGGAGCTTTCTCCACCTCGTGCTCCACCTGCCTGCCAAGAGCCAGAATGAGGGAACAGAGGTTTCTTGCATTTATCCCACATGTTTACACTGCTATGCTTTCCTGTTCTCCAGCCCACAGGAGGAAAAAAGAGTCAAAAACCCACAACAAGAAAGAGGCTGTTGATAAAAGGAAGAAAAGTTCTAAGCTGGAGTTTGCTAAACCTTTTCACCCTCTTGGAAGGAGTCCGAAGTAGGCGTGCTTGTCCTTTGTTCTTGCTTTGTGTCTTAGTGCAGCACTGCAGATTGCTGGATCTGTTCTTATTTGACTATATCCAACGTGCAGGATGTCTGTACACTGAGGCAGGGACGATGCTCTCCTATAAAACCTCTCTCTTCTGTCAGCCCAAGGCAGCAGCCACACTCCTGAAGCCTGCTCTCCTTATCCACCCACTGCTCTAAGTGTAACCACCAGCAATGCAGGTGAGTGCACAAAGATCTCTGTAGAGTCAGAGGTGACTTGACTTCCCACGTCTGCACTAGACCTTAAATGATGAGCTAAGTGGGGAAAATAAGGTGTTTAAGTCCAAAGGCTGGACCAGTGGAGCTTTTTCCCGAGTAACTTCCTGCCTTTCACATGCACGAAAATTATTTCCAAGAATTCTTGGTCCATGGTTTTTCCAAGGATGGAGGTATTGCTCATTATAATTTTGTACTCACATTTTGTAATTACTACACAAGGATGGAGGTACTACTGCTGTTTCACATGTCTTTCTCCTTTCCCTCCCTAAAGGTGGGCATCATATTAGGTTTTTCATTCAGCCTTTTGCTATGATGTTCCACCGTGGCTGACAGCAGCTTCATTGACATGAACTGATAACTCATCTGAGTTAGTGTCATCTCTTCTATTCCCTAAGCAGTCCTTAAGCCTCACATTTGGTCTTCTCACCTACTTCCAAAACCAAGCAGAGATCTGGGAGCAAGCTTTGCCTCTGAAGATGCTACAAAAATCCATTGATCTTTGTGGTTTTTTATCCATATTGTCCAGTACCACAGTGTTTCCTCCATCTATCGGTGGATGTGCATTTTCCCCAGCTCCTAGAATGCCTGTAGAGTCCTGTTGTACTACCTTTAATGATCCTTTCTAGTCTGAGTTGTAGGTGGAACTTGGTCATGCTCAATACCACCTGTAAGTGCTCAAGCAAGCAATGGTTACTACATTCTTTTGCTGGCTATCACCATTCCTACATGCTGCTTTGTTGTTGTTGTTGTGGTGGTTGTTTTGCTGGGTTTTTTTGTTTGGTTTGGTTTTTATTTATGATTTTGCTACAAGAGGTGCCCTTTTTAGTCAAGCAGGACTTCTATTGAAATTCCCAATCTTCCTGCAGAAGGGAAGGCTTGGGATATTCAGGACGAACTGTGAAAAATCCCTTCCCAAGGAGGGTGACGTAGTCCTGGGACAGCATAGAGGGGTGCTGGGGGTGCGGATGCCTTGGGAAATCTCAAGGGTTGATCAGTGGTTCCTGGGCTGTGTGACTGACACAGCAATAAAACAGGAGCTCCAAGCCAGAGCCAGCAGAGCAGCCAGGAGTGCAGTCCCTGTGTGAAGGGACACTGCTGCTCTGAGGTCATGGACAATGCCAACAGAAGCCTGCAGGGCACTTCCAAGGAAAGGGCAGGGAGTTGCACGGTTGCCAGTGCTTTCCAAACCCGCTTTACACTGTATTTTACTGTCAGAACTTGGCATGGTGTTTACACTGTGACCATCTGCTGTGCTGCAAGAGAGAAAGGGAGGAGCTGTGAAGCTTTCCAAGGTTGTGTCCAACTCATCCAGAGCTGGCAAACCTGCTAAGCCCATGTCTGGGAGCATGTGGAGGTGCTGCTGACTGTTGGCATATAGGAGATCACATTAAGAACTCACTAACTGTGTTTTGTTGTTTGGGTTGTTTTTTTTTTTTTTTTCCATCTTCCAAGTTTCTCTCAAGAGGGAGAGAAACAATTTAGTAAAAAATTGCAAAACATTAGTAGATTCCTATGTGAAAAAGTTTGGGAAGTTATCCTTTCAGCAGCACCCCACCTAGCAAATGCCTGAGTTTCCATTCCAAAAAATACAATCTGGAACAGAAACAAAATTAAAATTTAAAAATAAACATAAAAAATCATAGCCACTGTATCTATTTCCTGAGGGATTTAGTGACCTCTCTAAGGGAAATGTGCTGCAAGTTTTCACAAGGAAGAGCAGCCCTGATGAAGGGGGTCTGGAGTCTGAGGTCACAGTACTCCGGAGCAGCGTGTGTTCCAGCAATGTCAGAGAAGATGTCTCTGCAGCATAACTCTTCTCCACATTTCCAGAAACACTGTCAGAGATACATGAGCCCAAGGACGAATGCCAAGAGAGGTGCCAGAGAAGAGAACAGGACTGGAAAAAAAAATCTGTATTTAAGGGAAAAGATACTTTTCTTTTTGTGGTCCAGATTTCTTTGTCTTTCTGACTGTAGTGTGACCAGAGCTGATGTGTCCTTGCAGAGGAGGCAGTGGTATGGTCAGCCCTGGCACTGGGGTCTTTATGAATTTAATGCATCCACTCATCAGCCATCAATGCCTTGGGATGTGCTTGACAGAAGGAAGTGCAAAGGCTCTGTAAGGGCATCAGTGGCACAGGTGAGGTGGGGTGTGTTGGTGGAACAAGTCCAACAGGCAGCCTCAGCATGTCACAGAAGCATAGAATGGCTTGGGTTGAAAGGGACCTTTAAAGACCATCTATTTCTAACTTCCCTGCCTGGGCAGGGACAGCTTCCCCTAGAGCAGATTGCACAGAGGTCCATCCAGTCTGGCTCTGACCACTTCAGGGGCTGGGGCATTCCTGTCTCTCCAGTCTTTAGAGATGTCATGTGATGTGGGATAGTGTCAAACTCTGCACAAGTTCCGGTGGATAACATCTGATGCTCTGCAGAACAGCCAAGTTTTGCTCATTTCAGGTGGAAAGCACTGACTTTCTGCCTGTGTCTCTAAAACTTGCTTTCCCACTCAGCTGCTAGAAATTTGCCTCACATATTTACCAGACCTGAGTAGTTTTCCAAATGTAGGTCTAAGCAGGAGTCCCACAAGGGAGCACAAAGCTAAGGGGATAAGTTGAATGTCTCTGAAGCAATAGGAGGAGGAAGACTACAGTTTCCACTTCAACTGAACAAATCCCTGATTGATGATCAGTGTGAGTTCAGACCTACATGAGCTTTGAGTAAAGGGATTGAGCAAGAGCCCTCGAGAGATCCTTCCTTGCCATCATCATTCTAAACCACCATCATACCCTTGGAAAACACAATAACAGTGCCAGCAATTGACTGTGTTTTGGTTACCTCTAACTTACATGAACATTGTGGTACTTGTCAGCAAGAATCCTGGAGAAACAAGGTCTCAGCACACCTGGTTGACATAACAAGGAATGCCCAGACAACACAGAGAACAGGAATGGAAACTGGGGTTTCTCAGAGAGATCTATTTAACAGCCCTTCAAGTTGTGATCTTACTGCAATGAGAATTTCTGGTGGACAAGATACTATCTGATTGCAGAGGTGCTGAAGGCCTTTAACATGTAAAGGGCTGCTGAATATCAGAGGCAGTGTTGGCTAGTGCAACCAGCAGGGCTGTAACTGGCTGATGTGGCTCTCCGCCTGAGAGTCTGCTCTCTGCAAAATTAGCTGCTTTGAAAATGAGCATGCCTAAACCACTCCCACTGGCCCACCACCGAAGCATTTTGCTAGGAAGTGCTCTGTCCCACATGTGCTAATTACAACACTGCCCCAAATCACGATTAGACACATTGACACATACATATTAAACCCACTGAGAACTGGAGCATTAGGTGGGCACAAAAAGCTATGCCCAGACACACCCATGGCACCATGTTCCCACCACTGCCAGCTCAAAAGGGTTTTGCAACCAGGCAGATGATGAGATTATCCATCCTTAGAGATGTTCAAATGCCATCTGGACATGTCCCGGACAATTGTCTCAGTGTGGCCTTTCTTGAGCAGGGGGCTTGGACCAGCTCCTCTCCAAAGTTCCCTTCCAACCTCAGCTGCATGTGGTCCCCAGGAGAGCAGAGCCGTGTGGAGCAAAGCTGCCCACAGCCCCACAGCTGTGGCACAGAACCCCTCAGAATCACACCACATTTGGTATCCTGGCACTTCTTCAAGGTGTCTGAGCTTCTAGGCAGCTCTTAGCCCTTGTCCCCCCCCCCCTTTCCTGCACAGCACTGGCAGGTGTTGCTTTCCCATGCCGCAGCAGGTGCCTGACCCTGTTGCTCAGATGTGTTTCTCATTGCTCAGCTGCTGCTGCTTTTCTTTGGAACACTTAACACAGGCTTTGCCCAGCTTTTGAGGCTGCACACCTAATGTGCTGCCAGTGAGTTATTTATAGTCCTGGAGCCTCTGCTTCTGGCCTGTTCCAAAACTCTCAAGGCCCCTGCTGCTATCGAACTTACATCGCACACTAATAACAAGAGACACCTGGCACCACAGGCCAGTTCACACACCAGGCACTCATGAGGAGCTGGCAACATGTGTAACAGGCCACAACAGGGTCTTGGTGTGCTGAGCATCCACTGTTTTAGTGTAAATGCTGGGACTGTTACCAGCAGCAGCAATGTCCTTCCTTGTTGAGCCCCAGGTGACAGCAGCAGATGGCAAAAAAGCAAATCAGAAATCTCTGAGCAAAAGCTCATCTCGCAACAGCACAGCAAAGCTTGCTGTGGGACCCTAGGGGAAGAGGGAGCACTTATTCTGAAACTAAGTCAGTTGCCTCTTTTTCACAAGGATATTCAGGCTGAGAGCATCTGTGTGATCTGTCCAGGATGAAAGCACCAAAACACAACGAGTCTGTCCAAGGACACTGAATGCTGATGCAGAGTTAAAGGGATACTCACTACTGAGGTCTTATGATGGGTCCTGTGTTGTTACCTCAGGAAATGGATGCTGCTTTTGAGTCTTGACTTTTGGTACCTGTTGGAGCTGATGGTGATTGTGGTCTCCTGTCCCTCCATTTTCTTTATCTCTGCTTCTCTTCTGGGAACCATTAAGAAATACTGACTGCTCTTTGTCTCTTTATCAGGATGCTTTACGTCTCGTCTTCCAAACACTGTTTTAAAAGGCTTCAGTATATGCTGCTTTAGGCTGCCAAATATTTGAGACCATCCCTAGGTAGGGTTGGAGTGGTCTGGAAAGCAGTTGGAACCTATAGCCAGCTAATGCAGATGCCATCATGACTGCCTGCCCTGTGGCCGCTCCTGCCACTTGTCCCTGCAGGTACTCCTGCACCCATGTACTCTCTGTCCAGTCAACGTTTTCCTTGCAGAACAACGAAAACCAGCATAGCATTTACATTAAGATAAAAGAAGTAAGGGTAGGGAACTGTTGGTGCCTTATACAAATGTTGGTTTAACAATGAGAATCAACGAAGAGGCTGAAGATCACTACCACAGTACTGTGGCACAGTACTGTCCAATAAACTTGTTTTCTTCTATTTTTCTTCCATAAAACAAAACAAGACGAAACAAAAACAACGCAAAAGAATAAAAAAGCAAGCAGTACAGGATTACTGCTTCAATCCAATAAAGGGAATGGTGTTTCTGTTATGTAATTGGATTTCCTCAAAGCATTTTTTCACTTAATATCACATGATGCTTTGGTAAGACTCATGCCTTTTACAAAAGAAACGAGAGTTTTAAAATGGCCTGGTGACCTTTCAAAAAGTAGCTGTTACAAAACCTTTAAGAAGTTTGCAGATGGCAGAAACATGGTAGCATGGCAAATAATGTCTTTCTGTTCCAGGAGGCTCTGAATCTAACCAAGTCATTACAATTCGGTGAAATAAACTTAAATAAATTACAGGAACATAACTGGAGGAAAATAATGTCAGATGTGAGATCTGCCTTGGAAAGCAGTGTCCCACAGAGATTGAAGTGCATTTGTGGGTAACACCATGAGCTCTCTGTGCTGCAGTTAATAAGGATAGTGCAGCCCTCAGCTGTAAGAAAGTGGGTAACAGCATTAGAAACAGATAGCTTTTGCTTCTGTGCACAGCCCTGGTAGGCAAAGCATTCAGTTGCTGTCTATATTTCCAGAAGAACAAGGACACGTGCATATTCAAAGAACTGCAGAAAGGAGCAAGGAGTGCCACAAAAATTAACCTTGTGCTGCACATCCAAGAGGAAAAGAGTGTCTCTGAGCTCTGTTCAGAGGTACAGTGCAGCTAAAGGGAGAGGGCTGTAATACTCCCCTCCAGCCTTAGGTCAATAAAGTCTCTGCTGTGCTCCTCCCTCACACTGGATATGTCTCTGGGGAAAAGGCATTGACAACTCTGCAGGAAACGTCTGTGTCTCTGTGTTCCAACAAGACTATAAGCCAAGGCTCAGGCTGCAGAGCTGGACTCTGGCAGGAGTCACGAAGAAAGACTCTCTGCCAACTTCATTTTATATTTTAGATCCTCACAAGTGTTTTGTAAGAGATGAAAGTGCTGAGCAAGTTTGGAAAAGCAGTGGGTTAAAATGACCAGTGTGAGCTCAAGTGGCACAGGGTGTGCAAGCAAGAGTGAGCATACCTCTGAGCTGAAATGGAACTGATCTGAAGCCATTCTTTTGGGTGGATAATTTCACATTAAAGGGCTGAAATTATTAATTCCTAGTGCTGTCTCAATACTCAGGACTTTTCCTCAGTTTCTGTGCACACAGTATGAGCCCCATCACCGGAGTATGGGACCTGCCTTACATCCACCTGCCCAAGCACTGTCTGTCCATCTTTCCCTCTGCAGGTTGTCTAGCCAGTGAACCTATTCTTTCATATCACTTATTTTCCAAGCTACAGATGTGCACAGTCCTGGGACATTGACCTCAGCTCTGACAAATCCCTTGCCGCCTGTCAGTGAGAGAACAGCCCCTCTGCAAGTGTCAGGTGCAAAAGCTCCAGTGTGGGGTCAACAAAAGTGGATGCAGACATCTGGTTTTAGCAAACAAATTCTTCCTGAGCTCCAAGCCAAGAGCAATGTAGCTTCTTCTTTGTTCCTGGGAGGAGGGGACAAGTCCCTGGACCCCAGATGTTTTCCAGCAGAACACTTATACAAAGCCTTCAGCAGCCGGCCAGAGGAGTGCCACATGTCCAGATAGATGTTAAACAGAGTTGGACCCTGAGGGGATTGGTGGTGAGACAGGGAATCTTGACAGCTGAGAGCAACACAGCCCTAGACAGGGAGAAAAGCCCCCAAAATCCCTGCAACAGTGCAGTACAGCTACTTGTCTTTCCACAGAAATGCCTGAAAACTGCTCGTGCTCTTACTGAAAGAGCCTTGTGACCAAAAAGCCAGAGGAAGCCCAGTGGATGGCTGCAAAAGAGTGGAGCTTGTCTGGCTCATTTGCAGAGCAGAGTGGGAACAGATTTAATCTTCGCTTGCAACTGCCTCAGAGCTGCCTCCCCAGCCCCACCAGCAGAGCTGATGTGAAGGCAGCACTGTGTTACCTGCGGCAGAGGGGTTGGGCTGAAGTTTCATCCTAAACTAGCAGAAAGACAGAGGAACTTGCAGAGTTGTCAAATCAACTAACTTCTCGTTATCTCTGTTGTGATTATTTCCTCCCCCTGCTGCATTCCTTGAATAGCAGTACTTGTTTTGGAAACTCCCCTCCCCAACAGTTTCAGGCTGGAAATCTTCGAGGATGCAGGAGCAGTCTGGTGTCAGAAGTTGCATTTGCCCTGGATCTGTGTGACAGCCTGCCCTGCCCATGTAGGCCCACGGGGGTGCCTGGGGAAAGCAATGCCTCAGTCTGGCAGCTGCTGAGTGTGTTGTTTTTGTTGTCCCATCATATACAGGCCCTCCGTGATTCAGCACCATAGCAAAGCAGTTCACTCCTTCCAAACCTGCTGCTCTAACTCCCGACCTCTGCCTTGGCTTCAGGACTGTGTGAACCAAAGGAGAAACTAGTTCCTATGGCCAAAGTACTGCAGCTTAGCAGAAGGGATGGTGCTGCCAAGCCCTTTGGCATGTTTTGCTCTCTCTGGTGGCCACCATATGGTATTTCATGTTTTGCCCACTAAAACATTCATATCTGTACTGGTTGAGAGGAGACATGCAATCACAGGTGAGTTTGTGAGCATGGGTGCTTTGGAGAACAGCCAGTGATTAGCTGGGGGCTCCTGGCCTGTTTTTGAGTATGCTGGCAGGAAAATTAGTCTTTGGGCTGAAAACCCCATTCTGGGAAGACAAAACTCAAAGGAGTAAAAGGGGCTGTGACATAGTTGTATGCTTTTCAACCCTAGACAGCTGGTTGGTGTCCTGGTCCCCTCATGAGAAGCTGCAAACCAAGCACACGGGGAGCATTCTGACCCAAAGACGACTCAGTAGGGAAAAGCGCTGTTAGCACTGAACTCAGCAGATGTGCTCTTAACCTTAGCCTGATGTCATCAATAGCTCCCATGACTAGAGAGCAGATAGGTGTCGCATATCAGGGGCTTGTCTGACATGTTTCTGGGGAGCAGAAGGCACAGAATATGCTGATGCACAGGACAGCCATGCTGCAGCACATACAGAACTCAACCCCTCCTGTGAGGCCCTGGACAGGCTGAAGGAGGAACACCCAGGTCTGTCACTATGCACATGCAGTGAGTGCACGCCTCATACCAGCAAAGACTGTGCAGGTGACTACAGGCCAGACCACCTGGAGGCACTGCTGTCGGGACCCCCAAAATCTGCATGCTACAAAGCTGTAGTGCTTCCAGCAGGCTGTGGACTTTTGCTTTCAACCAGAAAGAAGCACTTCATCCACATGAAAGATCCTTAAAGTAAGAGAGCAAGTCCTTTGAGCTGCAGACTAACTCAAAAAGGTGAGCAAAAAGAGATGGGAAACAGCCTGCAAAGCACCCAGAAAGGCAGGTAGCATGGAGTTGGGTCAGGGGCTGAAAACCTTTGGCCATAGCCACACTCTCTCTCTCCTGCCCAAACACAGTGGGTCACAGTGTGCTGTGGGTCTACACTGCGTATAGAACAACATCTCTGTGTATCTTAGCCTGGGCCTGCTGTACCTGGCAAAACTTCATCCCGAGGATCATGTATGTCTCTGTTCCTACCTGGCTTCTGCAAGGTCCTTGTAGATAAAAAGGCAGCGCAGACATCTCGCACTGGAGCACAGGAACAAAGAACAAGTCTGCTGGGCTACTGAGGGGCCACAGCTCCAGGCAAATCTGGGTAGTTTTGGAGGTCAAAACCCCATTATAGGAGTGTCAGTCCTGTGAGTCAATGCGTAGAAGAGAAGCAACACAATCCTGCACACCAAAATTATATGGCAGAGAAAATCTGAGTGGAAACATTTATTTTGGCAACCTCTAAAAAATAAATTAGCTTCACTAATGCTAATTCACTTCACTGCACACACAGGGATTTACAAACATTGTGAAGCAACTGATGAGTCCTGTGAGCTGTGGTTGTATTGAGGAGAGGAGGTTGGGCTGTTCTGGACCCAAGGGCAGGTTCTGTTACTGCTTCCGACAGACATTGGCAGATGGGGCAAGGAGACTGCTCACAGGTTACAGAGTTCAAAGCCTAAACACACCTTTGGACACAAAGAGGTGTGAAACCAGGCAAGGGTCTGGTTCTCCTGGTTAGAAGGAGGTGCCAACCTCTTAACAGCTGAGAGGGACAGGGAACACACAGCCAAGAAGGGCAGCAGGGGGTTGGGGATGGACACAGGCCCTGAAGGATGGACATGGGACAAGTTTTTCCACATTGTGCTTAATTTGAGCTGGTTCCTGCTAGCAATCCTGTGATGCACCCAAAGGAAGCAAATGACCTTTCTCAGAGGAGTTTCATGTTTCAAGCACAGCTTGCGCCCAGCACACCAGTGTTTACACAGCGCTTACTGGTCTCAACATAGAGCACTTAAAGGAACACTGGGGGGTTTTCCCACATCTTTACAGTGCCATTTGTCACTGGTAGTGTTTTACAGGGGGAAACAATGAGCGGGTAGTTTGAATCTGTTCACACATTCATCAGAAGAATGTCCCATCAGAAGAAAATGTATTTTGTTGCACATGTAAGATTGAACCTTATCTTGAATTCCCAGAAAGGTTGACAGCGCTCAAATGACTAGTTACCCAGGGAGGGGGAGGTGTCTCTCCACTTCTAATTGGCTTGTTTTTGGCCATCCTGAGCAGAGACACCATATCTTTTCTTACACTCAAACTGTGCACAGTGAATACTGAGGATATTCACGAAGTGCATACCCTGGCCAGGGGCCCAACATGGATGGGTGCATGATGGATAAAGTCTTGCCTTTCCAGACAGAGTTTCTCCTGACTATTCTCATTAAAAACAGATTATCTGAGGCAAGGGCTTGTGGTGAACTGCCTGAGAGTTTTATGCCCTCTGACTCCTGTGGACACAGAAGGCAGAGTTTGCCTTGCACTGCCGGTGCTAATGATAATTTGCAGGTCCCTGCTCAGTGCATGGCCTCAGTTGCAGTGGGACACGAAGAGCTCACAGTAGTTCTTGTTAGTCCTTCACACTGGTAACTCCTGCTCTCAGATTGCAGCTGCAAAGGCAAACACAGTTATCTCTAAGCCTAAGGGATAAGACAGAACCATGCTTCGGCTCTCCTGCCATCCAAGAAGTTTGAGCCAGTGCGTATCTGGACACAGCACTTTGCAAACTTGCACAGCCCCAGCCAGCACAGGGTAAGAGCACAAACAGATATGCTTGGAATAACCTGAAAAGAAAGGAGCTTCATGCTAAAGAGAGCACTCATCCTTCAGGTGGGCAGAGGCAACCCCCATTCTTCAAAAGGGATCCCCACTTTAGGGATTTAGCTGTGAGAAAACCTGATTTGATCCTCTCTGGTATATTTCCCGCCCTCAGGGTAGCTTAGTCCATATACACGCTACCCTTGCCTGCCCCACTTTTGTGTTTTCATGTACCATGCCTGGAACAAATCTCCCAGGCACAGCAGCAGGAAGATGCTGACTCAGACTTCAGGCTGCTATGGAAACCATAGTCATCATGCCTGAAATGCCATCATATTCCCTTCTGCAAACAAACCCCTTAAAACCCAGCATAAAAGTCAGCTGCAGGCCAAACCCCTGCCTGGAAGACACAGCTCTGACCCACTGGCAGCAGCTGAAACTGCAGGGACAGACTCACTGTGGCACTGCTGCCTGTGGCAGACAGTGAGAAAGCCCTGTCCTTGCCCCCATCTCTCCTACCAGTCCTGTGTGGAGAGGCACAGCAGGAGGGCAAACGTGGTTGGTCTCAACTTCAGGAAGTGCTTTTTTTGTTTCAGCTCTAGCCCCACTGCAGACTCCAGTACTGGGTTTCCCTGCTACTTCCCCATGCAGTCTGAGTCACAGATGCCTCCCTGCCCCAAGACTCCTTCCCAATGGGCACACAGTGCTTTGTGGCCTCACTTCTCACTGCTTTCCCTGTGTGCCCAAGGAAGAGGACGTGTCTGGGAAAAGCAGGTGTTTACCATCATTTGGGCAAAGACTTGGCACAGAGAAATTGTTGTTTGGATGCAAGAAAGAGCTGCTTCCCTGCAGAAGGGATAAAGACAAGTACCAGAGGGCTGGTAGGGTTTCTGGGCTTGGAGATACCACAAACATAAATTGATAAGGCTCAGAACAACTGGACCTGACACACCTGCTTTGAGCAGGGGATGTGTTAAAGAGCACTCCAGACCTCCCTTCTGGTTTCTTCTGACAGCCTGTTAGTATGAGCTGGCTGATTGTCTTAGTTCCTGGAAGATTCCTATTCCCTAAATTCAGGACTGTAACTTGCACAAGACTCAGCACCCTTCTTCCCTCTACCATGACTGAAGCCAAGGAAAAAGACTGAAAGTCGCTGGTTGACAAGAGGCTCCACAGGACCCTGCCACAAGCGCTCACAGCCCAGAAAGCCAAATGTGCATCCAAAGCAGTGTGGGCAGCAGGGGAGGGAGGGGATTCTGCCCCTCTGCTCTGCTGAGGCCTCACCTGGAACCTGCATCCAGCCCTGAGGTCCCAGCACAGGAAGGACACGGACTTGTTGAAGCGATTCCAGAGCAGGTCACCAAGATGAGCAGAGGGATGGAATGCCTCTGGTATGAGGACAGTCCATGTGAGTTGGGGTGTTCTGCCTGAAGAGGAGAAGGCTCTGAGGTGACCTTGTAGCAGCTTTCCAGTACCTAAAGGGGCTACAAGAGAGCTGGAGAGGGACTTTTTACAAGAGCACATTGTGATAGGACAAGGGGAAATGGCTTTAAACCAAAAGAAGGCAGGTTCAGATTAGGTATTAAGAGGAATTTATTTACCATTAGGGGGGCGAGTCATTGGAATAGGTTGCCCAGAGAGGCTGTGGATGCTCCAGTCCTGGAAATGGTCAGTGGCAGACTGGGTGGAGCTCTGAGCAATGAGGTCTAGGGAAAGATGTTTCTGCCTTGTGGGGGCAGGGATGGTGGAGCGGGCCAGCAGGACTGATCTTTCAGTTTGTTTCCAACCCAAACCATTCAATGATTCTGTGATGTCCCAGAATAAATCGCTCATGCTACTTGAACACCGCAAAGATGCAGGGTTAACAGTCCTACGGTGTGTCTATTGTCTAGGGGCTGCTGAAGGTACCAGCCACAGCAAACCTACCAGGAGAGAGGGTCTCATGATTTAGCCTGGTGCCTTCCACAGTGAGACAAATGCTGGACAACAGCTGTATTGGTTTGAAAGCAAAACCATTGAGACTCTAAGTCAGAAATATAACTTAATAGAAAAAAAGCAAAATACAGGCAGTAGTACCAAAAACNATTGTGATAGGACAAGGGGAAATGGCTTTAAACCAAAAGAAGGCAGGTTCAGATTAGGTATTAAGAGGAATTTATTTACCATTAGGGGGGCGAGTCATTGGAATAGGTTGCCCAGAGAGGCTGTGGATGCTCCAGTCCTGGAAATGGTCAGTGGCAGACTGGGTGGAGCTCTGAGCAATGAGGTCTAGGGAAAGATGTTTCTGCCTTGTGGGGGCAGGGATGGTGGAGCGGGCCAGCAGGACTGATCTTTCAGTTTGTTTCCAACCCAAACCATTCAATGATTCTGTGATGTCCCAGAATAAATCGCTCATGCTACTTGAACACCGCAAAGATGCAGGGTTAACAGTCCTACGGTGTGTCTATTGTCTAGGGGCTGCTGAAGGTACCAG
>VXBU01000736.1:99375-112657 GCA_013400315.1 Bombycilla garrulus | reverse complement strand
TCCTCACAATGGGCTGATGCCATTGTATGAGTCATGGGGTGGGTCCTCACAATGGCCCATTAAACACAAAGGGCTCCCGGAGGGAGTTATCTATGACTCATGGGGCAAGGCGTCAATGGCCCATTAACAGGAGATAGTCCCGGGCAGGAGGCAGGGAAAACACTGCCCCTCCTGGTTTTAGCAGTTCATCAAGGTGCCTTTGGGCACATCTTTACACTGCAACCTAGGACAACAGCTGATGACAGATGGCATAACGGTTTCAACGTTGGGGATGTGACCAAGAAAGAGAATTAGTTCCCAGTGGCTGCAAAAGTCCAGCCTGCAGGTGGATCATTAACACCTGATTGATTAATTTTGACTGCCTCTGGCAAGGGGCTGGTGAATCATCTGCAAATGTGAGGGTGCAGGGGGAGATAAAAGGATACATAAACATCACTGTAAAGGTTGAGGCTGTGAAAAAGTAACCTGGGCACTTCCCAAATACAATTAAGCTCAGGTGAAGCCTTTAGGGAAGACTGAATGCACTCTTGCCGCTTCCTGTTGGCTTCTGGAGGTGCTGCGTCCTGCCTGAAAACACAGGAGATGCGCAGAGGCAATTCTGGGCGAAGCCCCACATGCATTTTTATGCTCCATTTACAGAATGACAGTAGGAGGAAAGCAGTCTGGCCCTTCACTTTGGGGTGTCCCCCGTTGGTGTGACCCAAGCTGTGCGACAAGCCATGCCCAGGCAGCACTCTCTACCACTGTTCCCCACCACAGGTCCAGCTGAGGCATCAGACCCACATGGGGACAGAGACCCAAACCAACCCCTTCTCCCGTCCTCCAGACCTGCTGAGCTGCCACGTAATGTCTCTCTGTGCTAGCATTTCTTCCTGCCACATCTCCTCAGTTCCAGTCGTTCCTCCTGGGCAAACCGCTCTACCCCAGCTCACCAGAGCTTCATTCCCCTCTGGAAGCTGGCTCCTCCCCGGTCTACTCCTTCTTAGGTCTGTGAGTCCTAGGAATCCTGACACAGGGCTGCCCAAGCCGTTGGATGTGTTGAGTGTAATTAATTACTGATTACACACTTGTTATGCATTCCTGGGTGACTAATATCCCCCAAACCAAACACCCATCTGTCTTCACATTTAAACATAGAAGTGTTTTTCAGATCTGGTGTTAATAAAAGTTACCGATTTGCATTTGGGAGAAAAAGAGGAGGACTGAAGAGGAGAAAAGGGGAGATGGTTCTTGTATAAGCAAATCTTTCTGTCATAAAATGCTTGGTTAGCTCTTGAGTCCTCTTGTATCTGTGTGCAGAGGGGAGACAGATGTTGCCGATGCTCTGCTGTATTAGCTATTGGTCCAAAAGTTTTGCCTGGACCTTATTAAACTGAAATCTTATAGCTTCTCCAAAGTATTCCATCTATGGTAATGTGAACACACTAGACAAAAGAGTCCAAAGAAGAAAAATCCTCACCATTCTGGCATTTTTGGGCTAAGAATAATTACCCACAGAAAAAACTTCAGACCAAGGCCCTTACAATACCAAAGATCCCTGTCTTCCATCCCCTCACTGGGCTTGCCTGTAAGTGAGAATAAACACAAAAACTGGTACAAAGGGATAAATTTAATTACCGTGTTTGGGGAATTTTTGTTGGAAAAATAAAGCAGTAAGGAGTTCCTTTGTTAGCAAAGAAACTGCTGCTTCTTTTGTGAGCAGCTTCCATGTGGTCGTTGATTGCACATGAGTAAGTGATTATCCTGTTTCAGTAACATCCAGGAAACTCTGAAAAAACCCAAGACATAATGCCATTGCAATGTCTTAACAAATCAAATTTCTAACCCCTGCCGTCAGAGTTACAGCATTTCTGGGCTAGAGCAGAAAATAAGGGTAGAGCTACAAAGAACCCCCTTCAGAGGAAATAAGCAACTTCTGCTAGTGTTTAACACCACAACTGCTGCAGCATCAACAGCTTAGGGCAGAGACTGTTCCAGCTGTTTCAGCAAACCCTGCTTCATTCGACATGAGATGGTATGATACTAAGAAACCCACCCAGCAGGAACACAGTGGTATTGGAAAGATCATCACTGGAAACATGCTGTGGCCAAGGACCCCAGGCCTTCAGAGGAAATGCCACTGAGCAGCAGCAAAACATAAGAGCAAGCTGAGGGACGGCAGACAGTGCCAAAAACCTGCCATTTTGACTGAGAAAAGAACAGGCTGTGTTGCAAGACTCACCCTAACCTTTATCTCACCAGCCTACTGGAAGTGGTGGCCCTGGGAGGAAGCAAAAAGAATGGTGCAGCTGGTACCCTGCATGCTGGCACGGCTGTCCCATCCAGGCAATGAGTTACTTAGCCCATGCCAGGAGGCTGTGTACTGTTCATTCCAGTGCCTAAAGTACAGCAAGATATCCTGCCTGCTATTTTCTGCTAGCATGCCTGCACACTTCTGTATGTTCAACCAGTCTCCCTGGTTAAACACTTAGGTTTTCACTGGTCTGACTATCTGTAACCTCAGCAGTTTTGCAAAGGGCTGTGGAAGAATGTTGAACTTGGCCAGCACCATTATCCATTTCTCCTCACTGTAATGTATCCTCTTGAAAAGCTTTTTGAAGTTGCAGCTATACAAGAATCTCCAACACCCCTCCACTGGGCTGGCTGTGGTTCTCCTTGTATAGCTCAGTAAGCAGTTTGCATTATACACAATGAGAATTACTTCTGGCCCATGTTCAAGCTCTTTTCACAGTTACCTCCAAGTCCTATCCACCAGTCACTTCTCAGTCTGAATCAATGCTCAGAGTTATTCCTCCCTCACCCGTGTGTACCAGATAACACTGACACTTCTGCTTGCTGAGCTGCATAAAAGTCCTGGTGGTCCAGTCCTTCCATTTAGAAACATCCCTCTGGACTGAGGCTCTGCCTTTCACCATGTCAGACTCTCCCTCACAATGGTTATTTCCAGCACTGTAAAAAACAGAAAAAAAATATGTAAGTGTGTATCTGCATATATATGTATGTGTGATGAGAGAGAGAGAGAGAGACATAAAACATTTCTGTTTTTTGCAGACACGTGGTGTTGCACTTCTGAGTTTTATGTTCCCTGGCAAATAAATGCTTCCACTAAAAGCAATAAATATAAAAATACTCAATGAACAAAACATGTACAAAACAGGATCCAAAGTTTTCTTGAGGTTCATACCTGTAAATGCCAGTAACCATCTGGGACCTTTACTGGATCCTTTGCCAACTCCATGGCCTGTGTGTGTTGAAGTGGTGCTGTGACTTGGCCAACAACCACAAAAAGCCCCAGGTGATCAAAGCACTGATAGTGGGTGGCAACCTGCCCTTTTGGTAAAGCTCTTCTGGGGTGGCAATTAAAGAAAAATGCTTTGTACGACCTTCCAACCCCAACAGTAGTCCAGCTGTGGCAAATTTGTTCTCAGTAAGTTGAGAACAAGTCTCAATTCTTGTTTAGAGAAAAAGAAATAAAACATAAGTACACCTGCCTTTACAGCAGAATCCTGTGAAAATTTAGGTTGGAAGGGAACTTCTGGAGGTACCTGGCTCCAAAGCCATGCTCATAGCAAGGACAGCTTCAAGGCGCTTGCATAGCCAAGCTGGGAAGTCTCAAAGGTCTCCAGTAGGTCTCCTTTCCTTGCAGTGCAAATATCAGACTCACAGCCAACACTCATTGCATGGTGTGCCTCCTCAGACACCCTCAGCATAGGCAGGCATTGTGGGTATGCTTATTGTCATTGTTTCCAACACAGGAGTCCACCACCAAAGCTGCCACAACTTGGACAGGCAAAGGTGCAGTGCATCAGGGAGGGAGAAGGTCTCCACCCCTGGGGAGCGGTTCCTGGACGTGTCTGCACAGAGCCACAGCTGTCCTGACATCATTCTGGGAAGAGACCTGTTGTAGGCAAGAGACCTTGAGAAGGCCCTGCTGGTTTTTGTGCTGCTGGGTCTCATGCGACCTTACAAGTCAGCCAGGGCTCAGCTGCAGCCCCTGGCCATTCTGGCTGGGCAGGTGAGAGCAGGAGGAGTAGTGTGCTCACAGTGGTGCACCAGGGGCTGCTCCGGGTGTTCACCTCTACTACCCCCGGAACACTTCCACCCCTCGTCACCTCTGAGCTGAGTTGCCTCAGATTACTCACCCCTGGCTTGAATGGAGGGGTGTGAATTAGTGAACCTCAGAGGCTCCACCACCACGAGCACTGCTGGGGGTGTGTAACTCCTCAGGTGAGACAAATTGCTCATAAAAGCAGTGGTGAAGGTGCTTTACTAAGTTACTTAATGAAACGTAAAACACGGTCTGTGGTACACAATTGAGATTAAATCAGTAGGTATTGCCTACAGCTTCTCACGTTGCACAGATTAAAGAAAATCCTACCTAGGTGCAAATACCTGCAAAGTTTGTATTTGTTCTGAGATGAGTGCAAACTGACCCACCCTGGCAGCTGTGTGTTCCCACCTTGGCTTAGAAGGGAGTTCTGCAGGCAACTGTTTTGTTTTGTCTGTAGTCAAATATCTGTCTTTCCTCCCTTTTCCAGGAGGAGCTGGGCTTCCACAATTCGGGTTGGGGTTCTGGCTGAAAACAGTAAGAAAAGGGTGCCAGCAGATATTTCCAAGACTCCAAAACTTTTGACTTGTGACATGTTTGTGTATGTGTATGTGCTTCCCAGTGACTGGGACAGAAGACTCAGGGATCTCCTCCAGCCACCCTGCTGCATGTCGATATTACAAGTATTGATTAAAAGCCAAACAAACCACTTGTAGTTGAGGGGTTATGCTAGTCAACCAACTGTGCCTTGTCCACTCTGCGGTTTGTTTATGGCCAGGCTACACACAAAACAGCAGGAAGGACACCAGCTCCCACAGCCAAGCAGCAGTACAGGCTGCTGGAGTGTCTCTGCCTTGTGCCAGTCCCTCCTGCCAGTCCACCCCTCTCTTGCTATCTGGAAAAAAAATGCCTGGCGAGTTTCCTCCCTGGCCAGGCTTCTACACAGATGGGAGAGAGGAGCAGTGGTTGTAGTGGACTCCCTTAAGCTGGGAGAAAGCACCCTTCTCCAGTTAGACACTGCCTATCCTAAGGGAGGCTCCTGCACTGAACCCCACAGGAAACATCCAGAGATGGAGACATGGCCAGAGGAATGGCAAGCTGCTTGGATATTTTGAGGCACTGAGACTGCTTTTGTTTGGAGTACTGGGGAGGAACAGCCTGAACAAGAAATTCCAGTTACCCTGATGGTTTCTTGCCGTGGTGCACAGGGCAGTCTAGTGTGTGCTATCACACCCCAGACCTCCAAGTCTGCCAGCTGGGTGCAGATTTGGCCTCACCATGCTGTCAGACAGTTTGGTTTTCTCCAAAGCCAAGCACCATCACAGGCAAAAAGCATTCCACACTGAGACCACTGCTCCTGGAGAGCAGACTGAGTGTTTTGCTGGTGCTGATGATCTTAAGGCAAGTACTGGGACTGGGGCTAACCCTGAAGAATGGCTCCTGCCTGCCAAGCCACAAACACTACTTCCTGTCCCTTCCTTACTTCTACTGCTCATTTTATTGCCTCTTGCCTCATTTGTAAAAGCATCCAAGGGCCTTGCCCAGTATTACAGTTTGGAAGTGTAACATGGCCTGCAAGTTAAATATACTCAATCCTATCAAACGTCACCAGGGAGTGTTGTTACTCATGATTAGTCTACGTTTACACAGAAATTAGTCTTCTCACAGTTCTCCCTTGTCTAGAGTCCTTAAAAATGAAAGATAAATGTCTTGGATCAGTTTTTGCCTGTGAATAACAGCTTTTTAGCCTTTTTAGAAAATTTCAATTTCACGTCTAACCTTGAAGCAGTTTTGACATGACTCACACATTAAAATCACTCAAATGGATTGGAAAATCCAGTTTCTAATTTAAGTCTGTAGCGTGGTCTCTTCCTCCAAGACAATACAGCTGCAATACACCATTGCATGCCACATTTTGCTTTCATGAGGCCTCCTGTCCTTTGTATGCACCCAAATCAATGCCTTTCTGTCCTTGCGTCCCAAGCTGGTTTAGGACTTCAAAACCATGCAGATTAGAAACACACCAGCCACCTCTGTGAACGCTGTTCAGGGGTGCCTGTGGCTTTATCAGTTTAATGCCTCCAGCACCCCTGCACCAGAACATAGCGGCATACATGGCTTCTGCAGACACTTTCTGCCAATTGCATGTGGAACACTACCTGGAAGCCATCCTCTCTGGGAACCCCAGTGACTGCCTGCCATCTGCAAGCTGTGCTGGATCTCCCCATGCCCCTTCACTGCAAACAGCAGAAAACCAACCTGCACAAAGCCGTGCCTAGCCAGCCTCAGGTCAGCTAGGTGTTCCTCACAGCCAGGGCAAGATGCCAGTGCTCCCAAGGTGCCCAAGCCAGGAGTCAGCTGGGCAGATAACTCAGATGAAGCCAGTGGACAGTCTGAGCATCCTTTACATGCTGCTGCAGACCCCTATATAGGCAAATGTGAAGAGCATGAGATAATCTGGAGACTCCCTATTGCCAGTTCTTTACCCATACCAGAGCTCAGCCCCTGCTGCAACTGGATTCAGTCCTCTTCCCTGCAGCTGTTGGGGAGGCTTGGTGTGAAACAGGATATGAAAACTCCCAGCCTACAGACTGCAGGTGGGCACTAAATGTAGGAAATCTCTAACCACACTTGGGCCATCCTTTCACCTCTGAAAAGGAGAAGTAAGACTTATTCCAGCTCTAAATATACTCTCTACCAATCACCTTTAGCAGCAAAGCCACTTTCCAGCAAAATAGTAGTTCCTACTGCTCTCTCCAGATCCCTGGCCAAGAGAGATGGAAACTCTGGGTGGCTCTCAGGACTTGTGCCAACCCACTGCACAGGCGTGTGGTGGAAAGGGGATTTCAACCCATCACAAGGAGAGATAAGAAAAAGCCCATAACTATTATCAACTAGTTGCTATGTTTCAGAAGGAAGGCCTGTTACCTGATGGGATCTCAGCAGGTGGAAGAATGGGCCAGAAGCAAACTTGTCAATTTCTGCCCAGGAGGGGTGAATCTTGCTCACCACTTTGTACTGCTGAAGTGGTGAATCTCACTACTGCATCCTGCAGTTTGACCTACAAGGAAAACACTGACAAACTGGAGAGAATCCAGCAATGACCACCAGAGTGCTGATGAGGCTGCAGCACAAGGTGCATGATTGAGGGAACTGGGCTTCTCCAGCTTGGAGAAGAGATAGCTGGGGAGCTCTCACAGGGGTCATCCACTTCCTGAATGGTGGTCGTGGAAAAAACAGAGACAGACTATTCCAGACGTAGAAAAGGACAGGACACGGGAAAACAGATAACACACTCTAGGATGGGACATTCCAACTGGGCATGACAAAATTCCTCCATTGGGGGTGGTACCACTTGGAGATCAGGTCTCTGTCCTCAGAGGTATGCAGAACTCAACATGGCTGAACACAGCCTGATCTAGCTTTGGACTGGGAGTTGAACTGCAGACCTCCAGAGATGCCTTCCTACCAAGACCTCCTGGAAATTTGGTATTAGAGGGAATACAGCTACCTTCCTTTGGAGCTTTGGGCTCCCCACTGCCCAAAACATCCCTAGTGCCTAGGACGTATCTGAGATACTATGTGCCTCTCCCTCACCATCCCTAAGCTGGTTTCCTCCTCATGCGGAGCTAACACAAAAGTGAGGATTTTTGGTGTGGCTTCTTCACAGCCCAGGAAAGGCTAGAAGCTGTGGCCCAACAGGCTGGCCTGGAAGAAAGTTCTCAAAACCCAGAGCTGAGCTGGAGCAGGCACCACTGTACTGCACAGTGCTGTGCACTTCCAGCTGGCCCAGGAAATAACACAATGCTGCAACTCAGAGCCCTCTAATATGCCTTTGCAGATCTCTGCTTCCTCTTTGAGAAGAATTTGTGTCTGTGCGTCTACAGTTTTACTGATGTAGAACAGTGACAGAGCAACCAGGGGAATTGAAACAAGGGTGGAAAACAACTTCAGGCATGTATTAAAATACTCCGCTTGTCCAGCTGAAAGAGATTTTTGCCAAACGATTTTATAAGGAATGAGGCATTTTACAGGAAAAGCAGGGCCTCTCCTCTCATTTCCTTTCCCCTCTCCTCTATGAACTTCAAAGGAAAGAGGGGTCAAAACAGAGGCCAGGCAACTGGAACTGAATTCCTGAGCCCTATGGCCTAATTAGTCCAAGATATATTTCACAGGGTATCTTTCAGAGACTGGCCTAAATTACCAGTCTTCCCTGCTGTGCTGCTGAGGGTCAGATGAATCCAGAGTGTGGTCCACAGTTCGCAGGGCCCCAGCATCACCAGAGCTCTTGGGGGGAGGGGGGAATGTCTCAGTTCAAGCCCCACTGAGACAAGGCTCTCCCAGCCCCCTCGCCCCCTCCAGGCTTTCTGTGGCCACAACTAAAATCCCCTCTTCAGGATGGAGGATGGCTCCTCCCTCTCTCTACTGTCCCTACCTCCCTGGTGCTTGCCCCAGAGCTGCTGGTGACTGCAGGTGACTAACAGCCCCAGAGCAAGGTGGCTGCTGCCCCTCCTCAGGTCAGCTGAGGCTATCAAAGAGCCTTCAGCCATTTGGAATTACCCTTCCAGCAATTACAGGCTGATGTTAAACCTCCCTCCTGCCTCACCTCCTCCAGGCAAGCCAAGCCCAGCTCCTGCCAGCAGACCATGTGCCATTTCCTGCCTTGCAGCTGTTTGCTGGTCCCCCTCCAGCTTCTCCACATCCTTCCCTACTGCATACCCTGAAGAAGGGATAACAATGTCCTTTTATCTGCGTCTCCTCACGTGGCCCAGCATGTGGTCTGCCTCACCAGCAGTGACAAATAAAACTTGGTTTTGCACACAGGTTTGACAGCTCTCTGGAACCACACATCAATCTCAATTCACAGGTCTCTGTCTGAGAGACACACTGGTCTTGGGGTGGGGTTTTTCTTTAGGGATCCACAAAAAGTATTCTCAAGAACTGAGAAACAGAAACCATGCAGACTCTTTCCCCTACACAGCCTCTCTGAGTAGGCTGGCCTCAGAGGGTAGCATCTTATTTTGAGACTACAGTAAATGCACTTTAATGGAAGAACTAATTTCTGGCGTTGTGGCCTGAAAGCTGAGTGTCTTGGTTTTGAAAGACAGGTGCCTGCCAAGGAGCTTCTCTTGGAATAGAAAATGTAAACCCCCTCCCTCCAAATTATTATAATTGCTAAAATTAAAGAGATCTCAGGCAAAGATATGAGGATAGGAATAACAGTTCTTTAATATGTATAAACAAAATAAAGCAAAAATCAACAATCTACAACCTAATAGGAAAATCAGACCAAGATGCAGTATTAAACAGAAAACAAACCCTGACAGTTAGAATACAACCTGACACCCTGTCAGTCAGGGTGTTGGTAGCAGTCCAGTTGGAATGGTGGCTCCAGTAGTGCTCCTGGAGTGACAGATGGTTCTGTTGGAGCAGAGATCCTGTAGAAGGGCAGAGTTTTCCTCCAATGGTCCAGTGGTGATGTTGAAGGGTCTGGTCCTTCTTTTGGGAATTCAGTGGGAGAGAAGGCTGCTCCTCTGGGAATCCAGTAGAAGGCAGATGCCTGTTCTGTCCAAATGCCCAGATGATATCCAGGTGGGAATGCTTGGCTCCTCCCCCTGGGCAGAGCTTCTCACAATGGGATGATGTAATTCTATGAGTCATGGGGTGGGTCCTCACAATGGCCCATTAAACACAAAGGGCTCCTGGAGGGAGTTATCTATGACTTACAGGGCAAGGTGTTAATGGCCCATTAACAGGAGATGGTCCGGGGGAGGAGGTAAGGAAAACACTGCCCCTCCTGGTTTCAACAGCTCATGAAGATGGAGATAGAATACTGGCATATTTTTACATTGTAACCTAGGACACTGAGAAAGGCCAAACTTCACCAGAGTAATTCAGAGAGCAGGGAAAGGACATCATTGTCACTTTAAGCTTATGTGGCCTTCTGGTGCCATAGCACAGCTCTGAAGCATAGGAAACAAGCCTTGCAGCTGGTGAGGCAGCAGATAGCTGCACATGAAATCAGATGTCTGAGTGGTGGCGAATGTGATATCCTCATGGATGTGGGGTGGGCTATGATTCTGCACCCCATACACTGCACAGATCCTGCTCCACAGCCACTGCAGACTGGTGACCTGGTTGGCATAAGGCATACCTCACTCCTGGCTGGGTGCTCAAGCTGCTCTCCCAGAGAAGCAAGAGAGCAGAATGCATGAAGGAAGGGAAAGCAGGAAATTCCTCCTTTTGAAACAGGGCGAATTAAAAAAATATTTTAAAAAATTTTCTGCCAGAAAGAAAAGTAAACATCTTGGCTTGAAAATTTTGATTCCAAGGTGCTTGCTCACCTTCCATTTAAAGAATGGGCCTGGGACCAGTGAGAACTGGGGCCAACTCCAGCGTACTACAGATAACTGCTGCCTAACTGCGACAATTCTGTTTATTTCCTTTGCATCCACTTCCCAGTGGAGCCAAAATTTAAAATGGAAACGCCTCCTTCCCTTACGTAATGCTCTGCCAGAGCTGGCGTCCTGTGAGTGTTGCCTGGAAGGATCTCTGGAGGTCCCAGACACTGGACTGCTGCCAGCATCAGATCAGATTGGCCGTAGCTGTGTCTAGCCACAAAGTCTTAGTCTGATTCTTGTGTGCTTAGAAGCTTAGAAGCTTCTTGCACAGAGCACTTGGAGCACTGTGACCCTTTTCTCAGATGGAGTTCAGGGAGAGCACAAGGAGGTTTACCTGGGGTGTCCACCTCCCTCTGCTTTTATCACAGAAGGAGGGCCAGAAGGTAAACTAGCATGCATCCAGTCTGTCAGCAGGTTCCTGTGCTGAATTCACCTCAGAAAAATGCCATCCCGAGGACCTGGGACAGTTCAGGACCAGGTGGTCTGTTGGGTTTTTCCTGATAGAGGCCATTAACACTGGAGGGAGAACAGCAAGAGAGCACCAGTTGAATTTACTGAGGAACTGAGCCAGATTCCTATGTGCTGCCAGCACAAAAATAGCTGGCATCTTTAGATTTTATCCCTTGTCTTTGTTAGAGTCCGGATCAGATTTGTTTTCAAAACAACCTTCAAACAACAAACCTGCCATTGAAAACAAATAAGCCTGGAACAATTAAACAATACTTCCCTGAAGTAATCCCTGCACCTCTGTAAAAGCAGTTAAAAAAATTAGTTGGGATCACAGAGAGGAAAGAACAGAATGCAGAATGTTAGCCGTGTACCTCGCTCACTGTTTTTTCAACTTCATGCTATTGGATTACTTTCTTAAGTACTCTGGGGACAGAGACAGCAAAGAACAGCTTTCCTTGGCAAAGGGAGGAAGTTTCTCACACACGGCTGTATTTTCCATGGCTCATCTAGCAAAATGCACACGCCTGGAAATACAGCAAGAAAAAATGTGTCCAAGAGGGGCCAATACTGAGAATTCCACATCCCCGTGTACTGGCAGTCTAGAACTGGTATCAGGCTGGGTGGGATTACTGGATCACTGGGTGCATGTGGGAAGTGCTGCATGCCAGAAAGCCACAAGCAGCATTATCTTGGTGCTGCCCAGGGAACAAGGAGCCTCTCTTCTGACAAAAAAGTTTATGTGCAGCCAGGAAAGTCACAGTGAGTTTTACTCATCCTGTAGCACTAACCAGAGCTAGAAGACTTTTGGCCTCATTCAGAGTCCAAGCAGGACAGATGGACTGCCAGAGCCACCTTAAGTGTGTTTCAAGGCAAGATCTTCTCATGCTCATCCATACACCACCGAAGGACTCTGCCCAGCAGAGCATAATTTTTCCAATTCTTAGTCCATAATTAGAGCAACTAAGACATGCTATTAATTTCCCTACTCATATTGCTTTGTGCACTGTCATTCATGTCATACATGACCACACTCTTGAGATGCAGAGCTCACAAAAGGCTTTTTAAGGCGTGCAAACTTCAAGTAACACCCCAAACTTGCACCCACAAACCTCCAAAAAAACAGGTGGCCAAGGAACTGTTGCGTGTCCTTGCCAGAATGCTTGTCCTGCAGCCTGCCATGCCTGTGTCACCAGAGGGAATCTTCTGAGATCCCATGGATGAATGACAGTGGGTGGAATCACAGAATCAATTGCTGTGGGGAAAAAACTCTGAGATCATTGAGTCCAACCTATGGCCAAACCTCAGGTTGTCGACCAGACACAGCACCAAGTGCCACGTCCAGTCTTTCCCTTAAACACCTCCAGGGACGGTGACTTCACCACCTCCCTTGGCAGTCTATTCTGATGCCTAACCACCCTTCCTATAAAGAAATCTTCCTGATGTCTGACCCGAACATCCCCTGGCGTAGCTTGAGGCACCACGTCCTCTCGTCCTGGGAGAAGAGGCCGATCCCCATCTGGCTATACCCTTCTTTCAGCGAGTTGTGGAGAGTGATAATGTCACTCCCGAGCCTCCTTGTCTCCAGGCTAAACAACCCCATCTCCCTCAGCCGCTCCTCCCGGGGCTTGTGCCCCACACCCTCCAGCGNCCAGCGCCGAGTACCGGGGCACAACCCCTGCCCCGCTCCTGCCGGCGCCGCTATTGCCGACACAGGCCGGGATGCCCTCCGTCCCGGGATGCCCTCCGTCCCAGCCCNGATGCATCGAGTCCAACCTACACCCTACCACCACCCTGTCAGGTAGACCACGGCACCAAGCTCCATGTCCAGCCTTGTCTTAAACACCTCCAGGGACGGTGACTTCACCACCTCCCTTGGCAGTCTATTCTGATGCCTAACCACCCTTCCTATAAAGAAATCTTCCTGATGTCTGACCCGAACATCCCCTGGCGTAGCTTGAGGCACCACGTCCTCTCGTCCTGGGAGAAGAGGCCGATCCCCATCTGGCTATACCCTTCTTTCAGCGAGTTGTGGAGAGTGATAATGTCACTCCCGAGCCTCCTTGTCTCCAGGCTAAACAACCCCATCTCCCTCAGCCGCTCCTCCCGGGGCTTGTGCCCCACACCCNCGGGGCGGGGCGGCGCGCGCGCTATTTATGGGGGCCGGACGGGAAGGGGAAGTCGCGGTCCGAGTCGTGGCGGAAGGCCTGGCTGCACCGCTGCTCCTACCACCGCTACCGCTGCTACCAGCGCTACTCCTGACTCCGGCGGCGGCTCCTCAAGATGTCCATCGAAATCGAGTCCTCCGAGTACGTGTGGCGGCGGCGCGGTAGCGAAGGGCCGGGGGAGCGGGGAGGGAGGGAGGGCGCGGGGGGGCGGGGCCGGG
>VXBU01000736.1:78368-92712 GCA_013400315.1 Bombycilla garrulus | reverse complement strand
TTTTTTTTTTTTTTAATAAGATGTGGAAGGGAAAGATGTCTCTTCCTGACTGCTGAAACAGGAATAGTTTCCTGGAGTGCAGAGGAGGATACAGGATCATCAGCTTGAAGATGGGGTCATTTCTAGGCCATTGGCTTTTGCTGTGTTTGATTTTTCACTATAATTTTTCCAATTATATTGGAAAGTAGTGTTACACAGCTGCCTCAGAATGAAACTATCCTTCCCCATCTGCCAGCACTTCCAGCTATAGACTGTAAACCTGCCTGATGTGGCAGTGAGATGCAGTTCATTTTGTTTGGGGATTTTGTTTGTTTTTTTCTTTCTTTTGTTTTACTTAACTTCCAGACTAAAAGGAGTTACTGGAGCCCTCTTCCTCTAAGTGCAAAATGCCTTCAGACCAGCTATAACTGAAAGAGGCTCCAGGGGATCAATATTTTAAAATGTGCAAAAGTTGGTTTATATAGGCTGATGTTCTAGTGCTGTGATAATGCTTTAAATAATTGTTCTTAAGATTTTTTATTTTATATGCCTGTGGACCTAGCTAAGGTTATACTTAGGTCCCACAAGATGATAAAAATATACTTGCAGGCTCTTCAATTTGAAGCATGTAATTTCTTTGTTGAGAGATTCTGACTAATGTACACTGTTCTGAATGTACACCAGAATCTTCTAAAGTCTGGCTGTCTTTTCTAGGATACAGAAAAAGGAGGTTTTTCCTGTAGTGATGAATAAAATAAACGCATGTAGATTTGAATCTGCTACACTGTGTTCTGCCCTCATCTCTTCTAGAATGCTTTCCTACTGCAGTAATGTTTCAGACAGAAATAACTTGTCTTCAACTTAATAAATTAGTTCCACTTTAAATATTTTGTCTGTGTTATTAGTGGGGTGGGGAAATGTGGGAAAGCTTCATCTGGCATCCTCACACAGTACCTTTGCTGCACAAATAGTGTTCAGTTCCTTGTTGAGCTATGATGTCTGAATTCCCAGTTTTTTTATTTCCTTAGATGCACTAGTAGAGGACACTTTTAGATATTAAAAGATATTTTTCCTGCCTGATAAAATAGGAGTATCTGACAGTGATGCTGTCACTGCTATCTGACAAGCTCCATGGACATTTAGTAATCCTGTTAAGGGGGAAGATATTGACAAAATATTTTTAACAGTATTTCTGTTACAGAAGAGATGTTCTCATTCCTTCAGCATCTTTGTGACCCTGTACTGGTCTCTCTTCCAGTACAACTCTGTCCCTATTGTATGGGAAGACCCAAAAGCAGACATAGTAATCCAGGTGTGTCCTTGCTCTTGATGAATAGCTGGGAACAATTGCCTCCTTTCACTGTGGGCTCCCCAGACACCATTTGCCTTCTTTCCAAAAAGCTGGCTCACATTCAGGGCCTATGCTCTGGTGTGTGCATCCTACTGGGTGCCATGGGTGTATGAATGTCCAGTTTGCCTAAGTCTTCCCTGACCTCATCATCCTTATACCAAGGGTACATCCTCCTTGCTCCAGACTTTCCCCCTGATCTCTGGAATTTGGAGAGCCTATGTTGTCACTAAATAAGACTGAGGCAAAGGAGGTACTCAGCACCTCAGCCTTTTCTATGTCCTGTGTAACCAGATGCCCCATCTAATTCTGTCATGGCCCCACATTTTCCCTGCCCTTTCCCACTTGTTAACTTGTATAGCCATTGTCATTCCTGGATGCCCACACATCCCATCTCCTTCCCCAATATATGCAGCCTAGGTTACATGCTCCAGATGATTCCTTTCTGTGCTCTAGTTTAGCCAGGAGTTCCTTGTGGATCCCCAGTGACCTGGCCATTTTTGCCTGGCTTGCTGTTCACTGGGATGGACTGCTCTCTAGCCTGGAGGTGTGGTGAACCTTGAATATTAACTAACTTTCTTGGGCTCTTCATTCCAGAGCCTTATCCCTGGGACTGCTTGTGAGCAGATCTCAGAAGAGTCTTTTGAAGTCCAGAGCTGAGAACTGGCTTTTCATCCTAGCCCTTCCTCTCAGTATCCTGAACTTCACCATCCTATGATCACTGCATCCGAGGTTGCCTTGGACCTTGACAGTCCCAACAAGCTCTTTGGTTTTGAGCACAAGAACCAGCAGAGCACCTCTCCTTGTTGGTTCCCCTATCAGTTGGGGCAGGAAGTTCTCATTGATGCATTCCATGAGCCTCCTGGAATGATTATCACAGAATTGTTAGAGCTGGAAGGAATCACTGGAGATAATCTAATCCACCCCCCCCACCAAGGCAGGGTGGCTTTTGAATGTCTCCAGAGAGAGGGAGTCCGTGTCCAGTTCCAGTGTTCTGCCACCCTCACAAGAAGTTCCTCCTCATGTTGAGCTGACCTCAGCCACTCCTCATATGGCTTCCGCTCAGGGCCCTTCACCATCTTCACTGCCTTCATTTGGATGCTCTGTATTGGCCTCATGTCTTTCTTACACTGTGGTACACAAAACTGCACCCATAAACTCAGTGTGTTCATTTGTCCTTGGGCAAAGCTTGATACATTCCAGTTCCTCTCTCATGTAAAGAGAAACTCTACCACCATGCTTCTCTGACATTTCTCTGTCCTTTCTAAAAAGCACATACCCCTCCATGACAATATTCCAGTCACATGAGCTATCCCACCATGAATCAGCAATGCAGTGATGTCATGGCTCTGTGAATGCACATGTATTTCTAGTTCTTGTTTATACCCCGTGCTGCATCTGTTTGTATACAGACACTTCAGGGATAATCAAAGAATGGGGTTTGTTAGAAAGGATTGTGAGAGGACTCACTGTAGCCATAAGCACCCACTATGTGTTTTGTGTTTTTGTCCTCAGCTCCAGGGAGCAACCAAAGTACATCTGTCTCTGCACTGGTTGCTATGATCTGCTCCCCAGGAGGAAGCAATAGCACAATCGTTGCCCTTTGCACCCTGCCTCCCAAATCCTTCAGTTTAAAGCCCATCACACTGAAGTGGCCAGCTTGCTGCCTAAGACTCTCCTGCCCTTTTTAGCCAGGGGGATGTCATTCCCCTGTAACAGGCTGCCATTCCCCTGTAACCAGAACCCACTGTTATAAAAGCCAAAACCTTCTCAATAGCACCAGCCACAAACCCAGACACTGATCTGCATGATGTGTCTGCTGGCTGTCCTGATTTCTCTTACTGGTAGGATACATGAGGAGGTGACTTGGGCAGTGATGTTTTTCATGTGCCTCACAGGGCCTTTATAATCTTCCTTGATCACACCTATTTTTTGACTTGTGGCATCATTTGTACCCATATGAAAAAGTGATGGGGGTAGTGGTCTATGACAGGTCAGAGTACCCTCTCGGTGACACCATGGATCCCAGCTCCTGGAGGGCAGGATGCCTGTGGTGACTGTCTGTTAGGCTGGCAAATCGATGAGTCAGTGCCCACTACAGCCACTTGAGGTTTCTTTTTTGCAGTAATCATGATGCAGTGCTGGTGATATTCTCTTTGTTGGCCTTGCTCATGGACATCTAAAGCATTTGAAGCATCAGATCTGCATTTTTGGTCTGTAAATTGAAGGGTAGAGATTGAATTTGAACCCTGCTTTTGTGGGTCACCAGGGTGTAAGGTGCCTCAGGCTCAGTGGTATCCATTGCATGTATGGGCTTCTGAACCCACTTACCTATGTCTGCTTTAGCCCCTCTAATACTGCACAGCCAACTGATTGTCTCTTGTTATCCAGCCACCTGTCTCAGCTGGTCATCCACCTGTGCACACCTGGTGCATGTACCTGCCTTTTCTTCAGAAGTATCTGGGCATCCCTTGAAACCTACCACGTGTACTGACACCCCCTTCCTCACCAGTTCTGTCTGCGTGGAAGCATCAGGCTTCTCAGGGGCTGGCTGTCTCAGTAGACACCTGGCTTTCACTCTGGAATGCCCACCATTATGGCAGAGGCTCTGCATTTATCTGAGATGTGGATCTACTACTACTATTATTATTAGTAGTAGTAGTATTTATTAACATTAATATGTGCTTTCCTGACAGTAGTTAAAAGGGTAGTTAAAGTCCCATTCTTTGAGCACTGTAACAGTGTTCGTTTTATCCCCTAAGAAAACAATAAGCCTGGCATTTCCTTATGTGTGGTGGAAAAGAGTGGCTTAAATAAAACCTCACTCCTCTTAGTGTGCTTTTCTAAAGGTCTGAGCAGAAATCAGTCACAAACATGTCTTCCCAGGTGAAGCTGCTAATGAAAAATTATAGGGTTGGTTGCTTGATTGCTTGACCTTGCCTCTCACTGCAAATTCAGAGCAGATTGGGGATGATTGTGTTTACACCTTGTCTTGGGTTGAAAGACATGTATCTGCTGGGATGGCAGGAGCCTCCTTTGGAAACCCGGAAACCTTCTCCCTCCTAATTATTATAATTTTGAAATTAAGCCGCTTTCAGGCAAACATATGGAGATNGAAGCTCTGTCTGCGTTTAGGCGAACTTGTTTTCCCCAGCAACCGCAGCTCCAAGTGCGTTCTCCTCTCCTGCCCGAGAGCAAGATGAGAAACAGCAGCTTCCCGCCGGACTTCCTCTACTGCCCCCTCCCCCTTTCCCCTGGGCCCCGCCAAACTCTTTGTCTCGCCAAGCACCCTTAAGTACCAGCAATCAGGTTTCCTGGCAACTAATGGGGAAAATTCTATAGGTAAGAAGGAACAAAAGGAAGGACACCAACCGCCAACACACCCCAGGGCTGAGCCAACCTCTTCCACTGCTGCTGGCTAGCAGGTATTCAAAACTACGGGGAGGAGAGGACCTATAGTCTAAGGGGTCTGAAAGCAGAAGCAAAAATGAGAGTAGGCTCTTAAAAGCCTGCAGTGGGTGTTCTGTTTCACAGCCAACCTGTGCAGTAGCGGAGCTGCTAGTTTTATGGTAAAAAAAAGTGAAGTCTTAAATGCCTGGTGCACAGTGAAAAGAATAATTGTAATAGACAAAATATAAGCCTGCTCATATGAATTAGGTGGTGTTGAAACAATGGAAGTAATTGGCAAAATAGGTCAGGTTACTATACTGGTAGATACAGAAACAGGCATTTTTTTCCTACATCTATTTTTGCTATTTCTACATTTGTCCATTCTGTTCACATCCCCAAATTAGAAACTGTAACCCACATAAAGCAACAAGTCAGAAAAAAAAAATCTTCATTTTTCAGTGGCACAGAACACATCTAGCTGCCTGCTCTAACTGTACAATGCCCAAAATATCACGGGAGAAACAACGTCCAGCTAGCTCTTGCCCTCCAGAGCTTTTTGCCAGTATTTGTTCGGGACACAGATTTTGTATCAGTAACCAGAGCTCATTTCCAAACAGAATACCAACCTAGTGGTGCTCCTGCTGCCCTTCCTACACTAGCAGAGCATCCTTCCCTGGAGTGCTCTGCTAAAGCTTCCAGAAGCAGCGCCTGGACAGCCACCCTCCTCCTGGAATCTGGACCTAGCCCATCGGCTCTGGGGTCAAACATGAAGCACAGTTGACCATGACCTCCAGAGTAAGTCAAGAATATGACCCAAACTACGCTAAAGCAGCCATGGGTGTGGTGAAAGGAGAACTAGTGCTCCTGAGAAAGGAAGTCTATGGAATATTTTTAGTTTTTTTAATATAATACGCAGTCATCTGAAGCAAAAATCATATCCCACTGTCATGCTCAAGGCTGTGAATGGAGTGTTGTCCTTGACTATGTGATTGAGTAGTTAAAGAAAAAAAATAAACAAGGGTGTTTATTGAGTTGGAAAAAAGTAGCTTATTTTACTGCTGTTTAAGTCTCAAAGCAGCTGTCCAGGAGTCAGCCCTAGCCAGAAGAAGATTACTTTCTGTTTCCCCCCTTGACTCAGAGAAAACATCCGACTCACAGAGCACAAGTGCCTGCAGGTTACATTTTTCAGCTCACTGATGAGCTTACCCAAGTAGAATTTGGAAAAACACTTGGCCTACAGAATTTTATTTCTATTGAGAAAGAAAACAAAAAAAAATAGGTGAAAGATGCAGGTGAAAGATCAGTTCTGTAGGTACCTGAAAGGGACATTTGAGGTACAAAACCCATGCTACACCAGCAGTCTTTATCCAGTGAAACTTGTAATGCTGAGATAAGCTAGAGATGTTTTTCCTCTAAGAGCTTCCAGATATTCATTACAACACATGTATTGCTATGCAGCAGCTAGTTAGAGGAGCTCTCCTCATGACACTTGTGCTTCAAAGCAGTATGAAAAGCGTAAGCCCTGTCCCAAGCCAGATGATTGAGCAAGACTAAACTACCACACTAGAGGTTAAATCTGGCCCTGTCTTCTCAGCATATTTTCTGAAAGAAGGTTTTTCTGTGATTTTTCTGTGAATAGCTGTCTAAAAAGAAGGGGGTGGTGTTTTTAAATCAACATCTGGTCTAAGAAAAGAGGCAATGAACAATTTCATGATTATATCAGAAACATTTCATCTACAATAATTAGAACATTCATAAAGAAATTTAAGAGTCAGCTTGAAATAACGCACACAATACATTTATTTCAGAACATCTTAGATGCACTGGCTGGTTGCATTCACTAACCTTCTCTCCTCTGCAGGATCACACATAGCCACTAAGAGGATTGGCACTCCTTTCCATAACACACTGAGGGGTATCTGATTTCAGTAATCAAGGTGGAAATCAAGCTTCTCCTAGCAGCAGTCTGACTTTCCAAGCCACCTGTGTGCTGACAAAGCCCAGAGGATTTCACTAACACGCAGTAGCCAAGGCAGCTCCAAGCAACCATTGATCCCCAGGCAGAGTGGGACATGACAGCAGCCAAACGGCGAAACAAAGCAAGCTCCACATACAGCTCTGGGGTCAGGACCAGTGCTGAACAGGAAAAGACCATCTGGCCTCCTGTGGAATAGTGTGGAGAACTTAGGGATCTCCTGAATTTAATGGGCCTTTCAAGCTCCACCATGTCTGTGTCAGCCCCATCCACCGTGTGGTTGCATTAGAGGCAGTCCCTACATAACAAACATCAGTACACACCCAAACATTGTCATCCTAATTGGTACAAAACTCAACTACATCTTACCATAGATTATAAGTACTTGTGCATACTTTATTCACGGAGTAGAAGATCTAAAATTCCTAAAAAGCAAACCACAGAATCTTAGTTTAAGCCTGGGCAATTGCACACGTACAGGAATTACAAGGTTTGGAATAAAAGACAAGCGGGTAAGGGAATTTTTTCTGGACCAAGAGGCAGGGGTGAAGTGCAGTCACCTTCATTTCAACTTGCATCCTGCAGCTTTGTACAAATTGCAAAGTCAGTTTAATTACTTTTTTATTTCTTTATGCTTTTAGAAATGACTATGGCTGAATAGAACAACAAATAGCAGGAGGTGAGGGCAAACTGCTTGTAGTCCTTCACTCATCCACTACTGCATACAAAACAAGCATCACAAGTTATTCACTGGCCCATTTATGATGTCTGGCACTGAACACCACCTCTAGGCTGATGCTCATCATCTTCATACACTTCTCCATTATAGTGGTGTTTTCGCTTTTGAGATGGATCGAAGTCCACTAATTCCACCTGTTCCATTTCCTCAGTTTCTTCTATCTCCTGCCTTGTAGGTAGCAGTTTTTCAAGTAAGGACAGCTTATCTGAGGAGAGGAAGCCACTCTCCGGGAAGATAACCTGAAATCATCAAGAACTAAGGTTACTCAAGTCTATCTGAACTGGTTTTTTATTAGACCATATAGACCTACAGGTTAAATATCTGCCAAAGTCAGTTTCGTTGTCACAGATGACTGAAATTCAGAGCTTAAAAAAATAATACACATCACTAACATCACTGTTTTTTAATGTCTGCATGAAGTTAGCTTCTAACTCTGGCAACTCAATCAACACCTTCCTTCTGCCTCAGGCTGCCCTCTGGAATCAACCACAAAAGCGAAGTATATATGTAATATAATAGCACATATAACTATGTATTTATAATAGCATAACTACATATTTAAATACATATAAAAACAAAATGTCACCATTAAGAGATATGGTTAAATATATTCTAAGCTGTAGCAGCTGGAGCCTGCTGCTATAGCTTCCAGCAGCAGCTTCTCCCCAAAGAAAAGCAGCATTTTCCAACCTACTCTTCTACTCCAGCACAGAAGTTGAAGTTACTCATGCATCCTTCCTACAGGACAATAGGAGCTAAAGAATATGTCAAGGAAATGGAAATTCAGAAGGCTGCTGAAGACACTGGTACCTAATGTACTTGGAGCACATAGTGTTCCAGAAGTTTTCTCTTTGTTCTGAACTGTAATTCTGATGGGTTGCATGTTCCCACCATTGTAAAGAACAAATATCAAAACAGGATATCTGATTATTGGTATTTCTTCTTGACTGAGGTAGCGCTTATTGGTTAAATTTTGGATGGATGTTCAGTCCTGAAATGCCATGGAAGTGAGTTGATTCACTTACCCTGAATTCTATGATCAGACGTCCTTTTTCATATGGTCTACGATAAATTGGCATACCTTCATTCAACACACATTTAATAGCTCCATGCTCAACAACTTGGCCTAAAAAAACCCAAAAAATTACCAAAAAAGGAAGGGATCCATGCAGACAACAGAAGCAGCTTTAGTTATATTTTCCTTCAATATTTATGTAGCTTTTTACATTGTGGTTAGGCAGCAACACCAACATGTAGTAGTCTAACAGGAACTTACTGCCTGGTAACATCTGAGTAGGAAAGCAGGTTGATGTCTACATTACATTCCTGTAACTGTTATGCTTCCCAAAGGAAGCATACTTACAAATTTATTAAGTGCTCCATCGCTTCCAAGGCTGAAAAAGTGGTTTTCAGAGACCCACGGCCTTCAATTCTCATGAGATATCCTCAGGATGCAAGTATGTCCATGAGGTAAGGTCTGTTACTATGTCACGCAAAGAGAAAGTTACTGCTGACTGCTATGTGAAAATCCTATTTTTTAGTTTAAGACTTGTACTGCAAAGACTAGGGCAAAGAATTTGATACCAGCACACATCCCTTTTACATCAAGATGGGGTGCTTCTCCTCCTTTAGATTTCCAGCTTACATTCACTATATGCTAGAACTTCCAAGAGAAAGCAAACCAGCTCTTACCAGGATGGGAGGTAATAATAATAGTCCTGTTATCCAGCGTTGTGATAGGCTTTTGAAAGCCACACAGGGCTTCAACCAGCTGAATATCCATAGACAGAAACAGATCTTCATCTCGTCTAAGGCACAACCAATCAACAACAGTCAGTGAGAGAGAAATAGTAAAAGGATCATATCCAACTTTGATACATAACTTGGAAATTACAATAAGCTGTAATTATAACTGAAATTCAGGCAATTAAACAAAGAATACCAAATATTAATGTAGCTCCTCAATTACTGGAATGATACCTACTGTGAGAGCCATCATAATCATGACAAGCTATCAGGTGTAAGAAGTGTATATTGAAAAGAAATAAACACAACAAGGCCTACTTGCATCCAGTTTCACTTCACTGCTTCCTCAAAAAAAAATTTAAAATCTCAGCCTTAAAAATACTGAAACCGGGACAGTTAATTCCTTTCTTTGTGTGGAAAAATACCTTCTTAATTGCACTAGCTTGCACTATGGTAATCTCTTACACTCTGAAGATTTATTACCAGGGAAGTCTGAACAGGTGATGGCTGCTCTGGGTAATGATACAAGTACCTATTAGAAAGCACCCAGAAGTATCTAGAATAGATAGTGCTAATTACTTCAGTTGTGTTCTGACTTCAGTATGGCAATGCTAGTGATAGTCTACAAGTTCGAAGGCTAAAGAATCCTTCATCTTATTCAAAGAATGTAGAGCACTCACTCTGTTTTTAAAAGGTCTCTGGCAGGAGACTTGAACTGAAAGTTTATTTTTGACCTGACAGGAGAGGGGGAACATCCCACTTGTGCAAGAGCATGACCTCAGCATAACCCCACAAGACCAGTAATATCAAGGGTCATCAAAGGGCACTACAACCGAAGGCAGTGGGCAGAAGGACAGACAAAAATAATCTAGCAGAATTATGACTTCAGGTCCCAGGAAACCATGAGAACCGTTTGGCATATCTGAATCAGTGTCTGGTTTCACTGGAAGTTAAGAAAAATCAGCTGAGTAAGCTCATCCAAAGCAAACAGAAGTGATTCTTAATCTGTGAGCTCAGTGTTCCTTGGCACAGGACTCTGGCACCAGCTTCAAGAGCACAGCACCATACATGATAGCTGGACAGAGCAGCCACAGGTTTCCCAAGAACCTTCGGCCCAGCGTTCCTATTTACAAGCACAAGGTCACTGGCTGGTGTTGAAACAAGTAAGAGCTTTCTCTAAACAGACTGATTCCCTTGCAACTGCTCTGAAAAGCAGGAGTGAGACAACAAATGCAACACATTTCTGTGAGATCATCAGCAGGGCTCTTAACTGGACCGAAATATACCGGACAGACTAATTCCACAAACAGTAACACCAAAGAGGCAAGTGTGCAACACTGAGCAGTATTGCCTGGGAACACGGAATAGCTGAGATGTGGTCAGTGCTACTTGAGTCACTTTTGCTTTCACAGTAAAAACCAGACAGGGCCAATTATGCTGCCCACAGCACTTGAGCAGGAAATGAAGTGCTACGTTTGATCATACGGGTGACACGCTATACTGAGTAAACCTGCCCCGAGTAAGATCCACGAACACATGTGCACTCCAAGTTTCTGTGCCTTGAGGCCAGTGGACAACAGCTGACTACACTAAATGGCACTTTTCTGAGCAAAGTAATTGATAACAAGGAAACAGTCACAAATATTCAAAACTACTGAAAATCTCAGTATTTCAATGAGTTCTTAAAATCAAAGACTTGTAAACTCTTAACTGTAACTGGTTTTGTTTGCCTTCTCTCCCCTCCTGGTGCCAAAGCTCAGGGGAGATTACCTCATGCTATTAGAACACAAGTGGCCAGACTAGTTGCACCAGAATTCCCCCATCCCAGCGCTCCTCTGACCACCCAAACTCAGGCTGAGTGACAGTCATGTGATCTATCTCCTGACACTCCAGTCAGTAAGAGATGAGTGGTAACCAAGGAAGCATGTGGAAAAACATCACAGGAGATAACCTAAGAGAATTTCAAGCCTCTTTACCTTGTAAATACAGAGTGGTCTTTCTGATCCAAGACAATAATAATATCCCCGGGCTCCAGACCTGGCTCTTGGTCCCCTTCACCATGGAATGTTATTTTCTGACCATCCTTCATTCCTATTGCAGATAACAAAAAAGCATTTTTCTTATTTTTAAGATAATAGCACCAACAACATACACATTCAAAGGCATGAGCTGGTATCAAGATATCTCTGGATATTTAAGCAAGAACATCAGGATCTTCCCTTGAAGCATTTGTTTTTATTTTTGTTTTAATCCACTCACTTGTTCAACAGATCTTGGTGGTGCTAACCTGAATTCAGTATTATGTCTCAAGACCATCAAGATTAACTGTACTGCCAAACAGCCACCAACACAAAGTCCTGAAGGGAAATATCATCAAAACAGTTTTCATTATACACACAAATACAAAAAAGGAATCAGAAACACTGTGTACAAACTGCATTTCAAGAGCAATTGACCCATCAGATTTCTTCAGTTTTACAAATACGTGGCACATCTCCTTATGAAATGTCATCTTAGTGCCTGTCAAGTCCGAGAAGCATTCCTCACGGACTAAAAATCTCCTGTAAGAAACTTGTTTCACTCACACAAGAAGTCTATCCAACAAAAGTACTAGTTTTCTTATGCTCCATCAGTCTCTTTTCCCTTCCTTCTAGAGAAAGTCTTCTCATACGACTCGCCTATTCAAAATATCTGTAGTATGTCCCTTCTAGTCCTCATATTTACTATTACTGTAGGATTTCCCCTACAAATTGAGACATTGCTCTGCTCACACATACAACAGTTGCAGGCCATAATTGTGAGCAAGTCTGTAAAAGACATGCTCTTGTCAGCTTTCTCTGTCTTACAAGCTGCACTACTCCAGAGAATTCTCCCAGAGCAGCTTTTGGGCAGCCCTCTCAACAGAGGCATTTGTCACTCAACACCATCAGTCCACCCATCACGCTGAGGGTTTGTGTACTGAGGTGCACTTTGCCAGGCAAGGCAGTAGTACCTGCTCTGAACAGCACTGTCAGGGCTGTGTAGCCAACAGAGTTCTAAGCATGAGAGGCTTAGCACTGTCTTTGCACCCTATCAGTATAGCAGACCTGGTTCCCCTTCACGCTGAAACACAGCAGAAGTGATCGGAGTCTGCAGGGGTTTGCTGCAGACTGTGGAAACTGATTAGGCTAACTGATCACTATCTGGGCTTAGAGGAACCTGAAAAATAGTTCACTGCTTACAATAATGCAGGTTTTAGAATTCATTCTTAGTTATGCGCCAGGCTTTAGAAGCCAACATAGAGATAACTGACCTTCCCTAGAAACTAGTCTACTTTTTGTAAGGCAGCAATAATCAGTTTTACTGTGTATGCATTCAGCACTGCTACTCACCAAATCAAGAACACATATTTGCTAAAGCTTCTGTTTTAGTGCTGCAAAGTCAGTCACTACATCCCAGTGCAATACTTCACCTCAGCAGGAAACCTCACCTTTGTCAATGTGAACTTCTAGGATCTTCTTCTCTCTAACAATTTTCCTGCCATTGCAGCTCTTACACCGGTCCTTGGGGCTGATTCGCTCCCCGTGCCCCTGACACTCCATGCACACAGACTGGATCTGCTGCACCATTCCTGGCCCGATCTGGTGGATTCTGATCTGCATGCCTGTTCCCCTGCAATTAGGGCAGCATTCTACTGCACCTTTCTTACCACCACGGCCTGAGAACAAAAATTGGAGATAGGCGGTTATGTGCTACCAGAAAAAAAAAGAACCCAACAGGTCTAGAAATGCCTTCTGCTCAGTTTCAACATTACCTTCACATTTGTCACAGATAACATTTTTCTGCAGAGCAAGTTTCCTCATGGCACCATTGTACATATCTTCTAAACTTACTGACAACTGGTGGACCACGTTTTTACCTGTAAAAGAACAGATATTTACTCAACTTTACAAGCGTGGTCTGCACATCTCCCTGCCCAGCCATGATAAACCAAATCTCTTTTTTCAGTAGAGCTTTGTTTTGTTTTGCTCGAGTTGGTCAAAAGCCCCTTCCCAGCTGCTGCCGTATTAGGTAACACAGTTGCCATGACTTTGACTCTGTTTTAAGTCAGGAGAGGCCTTCTGGAAAAGTACAAACAGTAACAGCAAGAGAACGTACAGAATGTCAAACGTTTAAGTTTTATAATGCAGGACTCCGGTTTTAACAAAGTCACTGAACAGGTTTCCTACAAACAAATGAGAGACTCTGTTTGGAATCTCCACTTCAGCACTTTTTTCCTCTCACCAGGTGACCTTCCGGAACTATAAACGAGCAATTACATTGTTACCCTCAGGAACTCCTTAGCACTTCAGGTGCTGGAGGCTTAGTTTTGTAAAGGATGCTGAGCTCTGGGTTGTTACAAGTACTTTGACACTTTTAACACTTTGATACAAAACGTTTTTCTTCCCTTTTTCACCAGATCTGCACTAAGAGGCAATGGGGTCAGCGCTACTCTTAACGAGTTTAAAATTCTTCCCAGCGTGATTAAACTGGAGCTTAACTTCTGGGTAGCATTTTACTATTTTACTGCAGCTTCAACTTAATTCCACTGCACAGTGCAGGAACACAGAGAGGCTTCACAGACTGAACTATATCTTGTTCTCTTTGTTTAGATAGCTGGTTTTAGATGCTACACTTACAGCAGCTTAGTTAATAAACCATTTTAAGCTACTTTACTCTTCCATTTCCTATTCTGTCTGTTAGCAGAAGGGCTTACACTCTGCTAAAGGTTCTCCAAACACATCTGGTTAGCGCTTAACACAGGAAAACGCACAGGACACCAAATTACCACCGTACCAACCAAACGCCCTCCCTTGTAGTTTCAGGCGTTAAGAGAGAACAGTTTTCCCAATTTTCAGATTAAGCCTGTAACTTCAGTTTAACTGTGCTTAAATTCCTACATCTACGGCGCTCCCCTCAGAGAATGGGATAGCCCCGCCGACACGTTACCTCTCCTCTCCCTCTGCATCCTCCCTCCGCCGCCGAAAAACATGTCGAATATGTCCATGGGTGACCCGAAGCCGCCGCCAGAGCCGCCCTCCTTGATAGCTTGCTCGCCTCCTTTGTTATACAGATCCCTCTTCTTCGGGTCCGACAGCACTTCGTAAGCTTGGGAGATTTGCTTGAACTGTGGGAAGGACAGTCACCG
>VXBU01000736.1:24503-72782 GCA_013400315.1 Bombycilla garrulus | reverse complement strand
GGAGAGAAGGCTGCTCCTCTGGGAATCCAGTAGAAGGCAGATGCCTGTTCTGTCCAAATGCCCAGATGATATCCAGGTGGGAATGCTTGGCTCCTCCCCCTGGGCGGAGCTTCTCACAATGGGCTGATAGCATTCTATGAGTCATGGGGTGGGTCCTCACAATGGCCCATTAAACACAAATGGCTCCCGGAGGGAGTTATCTATGACTCATAGGGCAAGGTGTTAATGACCCATTAACAGGAGATGGTCCGGGGGGAGGAGGTAAGGAAAACACTGCCCCTCCTGATTTTAACAGTTCATGAAGATGGAGATAGAATACAGACCTTCTGGAATATGTTACATTGTAACCTAGGACATTAATGCATTCGGAACTAGTGCAGTGGTGGAGGAAAGGGCACAGAAATTAAACTCCTTAAGACAAAATTGTAGTCTCAGGTTGGTGTGAGTTAACCACTTATTTTGTCTGTGGACTTGGGCTCGTTATATTAGGGCCAGATTTGTGGTGGCCTGAACAGGGAGGTGACAACTCACACTGTTTCCCTGCCAGCACTGTGAAAATGTTTGAACTGCTTCCTTTATAAGAATATGATGAATATTATTGCTGATCTGAATAGTTAAAACATCTGTTTGCAAAAGGTGCACTCAAGGCACACTTCTATTAGGCATTCAGTTGCCAAGTTAAGAAATAGATTGTCTTGGCTTGATCTTCCTGTGCCCTTCCTGTTTTCTCTACAAGCCACTGCACAATATTAAAAAATCAGTGCATCTAAGGATAAAGCCACAACTGAAACCACTTTAATCTGTTCAGAGCAGTATGAGATAGGACAGTTAATGGAGATCTTTGTTATTTCTTTGATTCTTGTGATCCCTGAAGCAGAGAGCCTTGTGGCATGACACATGTGGGCCAATGATGAAATTTAAACACATTTATAACTCCCTGTTGTTAAATTTCCAGTGTTTGGAAGATTGAACTTTCCATCTTCACAGTGTCTTGTTAAAAGTTTTCAAAAGTAGCTTTTTGGGGGCAGTTGGAGCAGGTGTGTTGGCATTTTGTAGAAGGGAAATAATTGAGCTGTCATTCAGTTGGTATTGTACTGCTGTATAATAATGAATGTTCTTAATTTAATCCTTTAAAATATATAATTGGACACTTAGTTGTCTTGTAATTTATTTTTCCCATTCTGTGCTACAGGAACATTTAGGACACTGGAGTCAGGGTCTAAAGAGCTCCATGCAAGATCCAAAAATGCAGGTAAGAGCTGTATCCTTATACTTTACAGTAGATCCTGTCTAAAGCTAAATGAGCTTTCTTTCTTCCTTCTGCAATTTGCTTTAAAAATCTGGTTAATCAGTGGAGTCCTGTGTAAGGGCTGAAATGTACTTCCATCTCTCTGTAGTAACATTAACTTGTGAGTCTCTACTGTACTGATTTTGCAGAGTCTCATTGTCTTAACTACCTTTGAGCTCTCTGTACTGTTTGGCCAACAGATTTCAAAAAGATTGATGGGAGAGTGGACAAGCCACGCAGTTGCTTTGTTTCCTCAGGGGAACCAACTAAAATGGGGTTATCATTTGAAGCTGAGCAAGCCACAGATGTTCCCATTCTCCAGCAGTCAGCACTGTCCTTTTACTTAGTGCAGTTTCCTGGTTTCCAGCAAATTCTTAACTTTAACTCCTTTGTGTCAGCCGACAGGATCTGATCCCTGGCCTCACTGGGCCCCTTCAAGTGATGATCACCATCAGGCTGAAAATAAATCAGAGTTACAGTGTATGTTGAGTTGGAAGGGACCCATTGGGATCATTGAATCCAACTCTTAGCCCTGCACAGGACATCCCCAGCACTGAGAGTGCTGCTTGAACTCTGACAGACCTGGTGCCATGACAACTTCCCTGGGGAGTGTGTTCCACTGCCCAGCCACCCTCTAGGTGAAGAATGTTTTCCTGATATACAACCTAAACCTTCTCTGATTCAGCTTCAGAGTCCTCCTGGTCCTGTCACTGGTCATGAGACTGAAGAGACCAGTGCCTGCCACTTCTCATTCCCTCACAAGGAAGTTGTAACTGCAGTGACGTCTCCCCTCCTTCTCCTCCAGGCTGAAAAAATCAAGTGACCTCACTGTTACTCATATGGCTTCCTTTCAAAGTCCTTCAGCATTTTCTTAGCCCTCCTTTGGACACTTTCTAAGAGCTTTATATCTTCTGTTGTGTCACCCAGAACTGCCCCTAGCACTCAAGGTAAGGCTGCCCCAGTGCAGAGCAGAGTGGGACAGTCCCCTCCCTTGCCTGGCTGTGGTGCTGTGCCTGGTGCCCCTCAGGACATGGGTGTCCCTCCTGGCTGCCAGGGCACTGCTGACTCGTTTTCAACCTGCCACTGACCAGGATCCCCAGGTCCCATCCCATGGAGCTGCTCTCCAGCCTCTTGCTCCCCAGTCTCTCTGTATGTTCAGGGCTGCCCTGTCCCAGGTGCAGAATCCGGCACTTTCCCTTCTGCCCAGCCTTCTAATTCATCCAGATCTCTCTCCAGGACCTTCCTGCCTTCAAGGGAGTTGACAGTTCCTATCAATTTAGTGTGATTGGCACGCTAAATTTTCTGCAGAATCCGGCACTTTCCCTTCTGCCCAGCCTTCTAATTCATCCAGATCTCTCTCCAGGACCTTCCTGCCTTCAAGGGAGTTGACAGTTCCTATCAATTTAGTGTGATTGGCACGCTAAATTTTCTATTCCTTCCAGTCCTGTGTCCAGGTCATTTATGAAGATGTTGAAGAGCACAGGGCTGAGGATGGAGCCCTGTGGAGCCCTACCAGTGACAGGTCACCAGTCTCCTGTCACCCCACTCACTGTAACACTTTGTGCCTGACCTGTGAGCCAGTTCCTCACTTAGCTGACAGCTTAATTTTTATCTCTGAAGCAGAATTCTAAATACTTACCAAAACAGGGCTTTCTTGACCCAAAATGTAAGCAGGTTTTAAAATTGTTCTTTCAATGTTAGACACAAATAACTGTTTATGAGTGAAGGATAGCTTTATTAGTTGTAGTTTCAATCTGAATATACAAACTCCTATATTTTTTAATTGACTATTAAATGGCAATATTTCTTTCTTCTGAAAAGACCTGTCAGTGATCCTGTTCCTACTGGCAGCAGGAGCAGACACTAATATGTGTGTATAAAATATCTTGCTGCTGAAAGAATCATTTGTGTACCAATAGAACTTTATCTTCCTTCCTGTAGAATAAGACTGATCTGAATATAAACTTCAAGAGTAATTACCAAAGGTGACAAAGATACCATCTGTCTCTCATCAGCTAAGAGACCAGAGAAATAATACACAGTTTCTGCATCACAACCTGACAGCTTTTTATTGCTGGGTTCTCCCCATTGTTGTCCACAAACTTCCAACCATTTCTCTTCCTCAGTGCACTGAATTGTTGCAGAAGGCAAAACAAAATGAAAACAGGAAGAAGGGCATGATAGACAGGAATCTGTTCTGCTTCTTGTGAGTGATCTCACAAAGCAGCACATTGGGTAGGAGAAACTGAAATAGCCCAACTTGAATATTTTAGTCCTTGTAATGCTGGTGGAGGTCTGCAGCGCACTGCTGGTAGCATGTCTGAGATTTGTGCTTTGTTCCAGAAATCTGCAGCCCAGTGCTCTCCTACATGTTCTGTATTGAGCACAGTGGTTTTGTTTGTGACTGCAGAGCTTGAATGTAGCCTGATGCAAGTAGAGTTCCCTAGGCTTCACTCAGTCCAGGTGATTTCCAAGAGTTCATATACTCCTGCAGCTATGGTTAACTTACTTCAAGGATTAGAAAGCTTTTTCCTTTTATAATAAATTATGTGGAAAAGGATGCTGGAACACCTCTCCATAGCTACCTGGTATATGTTATGGAAGAGGGTACTTATCCTGGAACAACTTAATTCCAGCAAAAGTTTTCATTGGCTAGCATCTCTCCACTAAATATAGTGCTTATAGGAATAATATATTCAACTTTCAATCAGAAAGTAATTAAGTTATTTAATTTTTTGCAAGGTTTACAAAGATGAAAAGACTGTAGTCATCAAGGATAAATATCCCAAAGCACGTTACCACTGGCTTGTCTTACCATGGGACCCCATTTCAAGCCTGAAGTCAGTCACCAGGGATCATCTTGAACTCCTGGAACACATGCATGCCATTGGGCAAAAAATGATCGAGCAGTGCCCTGCCAGAGAGAGCCTGGAGTTCAGACTGGGTTACCACGCTATCCCCAGTATGAGGTAAGACCTAGAGGAGTCACTGTGGACATGCTCTTCCTCCAGGTACACAGATTTGGGGTTAAATCCACGAGGGGATTTGGCATTGCTAAAGAACAGGCAGTCCTCGTCAGCACTACGGACAGCTTGATGTGCAGTGCTTTGTCCCATGCTGCCGTACAGGTCCCGATGCATGGGTGGGAAATGCCTGCTGGGCTTCCCTAGCAGAGGCTGGTGCCTGGGGCTGTGGGATCCTGTGGTCCAGCCCCAGTGACAGCAGCACCACTGCCAATGCTAGGGCATCCCCCTCCCAGGGCACCAGGGTGGGGTTAGAGACTGACTCCTAGACCTGCCAGGTCCTGCCTAATACCGAGCAAGGATTGGGGTCTTGTATCTAAGTACAGACCTTCGAGTGTCCAGGTGCTTGTTGATACTGCGGTCAGTTGTTCTCCAGTTCTTGAATGAAGCTTTTGAGCATTGGTCAAGTCCCATTTCATTACTCTAGAAATAATAAAGCTCGGGTTTATTATTAAACCTTTAATAAACCTTTGGTTTGCTACCACTACTGTCTCCACCTTTTTGGAAACTAGCAGGAATACAGACTGCAGCGAGGGTCCAATGAAATAAGCAGACCGGTGACCCTGACTGTTTATAAGTGAAATGCTTGGCAAGAGACACTGCTTCCAGAACAGACTGTGTTTCTTCTGCCAGAGGATCAGGAGTGACCCACAAGGCTGGCACTCTGCTGAATCACGTCTGCAACTGATACAACTGCAAAATAACTTTGAACATTAACCTTCTTCTCTCATATCTGGGTTATATTTTTTTCAGTCAGCTACATTTGCATGTAATCAGCCAGGATTTTGATTCTCCGGCCCTGAAAACCAAAAAGCACTGGAATTCTTTTACTACAGACTACTTCTTAAACTCCCAAGGTAATGATCAGAAAAAGTATTTCATAACATATAATCCTGCTTGCAGGTTCTGGCTTCGGGCTTTGCTTCCAAACTAATGTGCAAGTCATACATTTTATTGCAGTAAGTGAAAGATTTTATTTAATTTAAGATATTGGGGAGTACCACTGAGTAAAAGTCAACAAATTTTGTGGCTGGTTTAAATTGGAATGCAGCAATGACATACTGTTTGTGCATGCAAAATAGTGCACAGAGGTTTGCAGTGTCATGTGTTTCATGACACTGCATGGTCTCAATACCTATGATCTTTTTTGTTCTTATCACCAGATGTGATAGAGATGGTAAGAAGCAAGGGAAAAGTGATGGTGAAAGACCATACCTCTGAACTTCTCAAACTTCCCCTCAGATGCCATCGCTGTAAACAACAGCTGTCCACAATCCCACAGTTAAAGGAACATCTTAAGAAACATTGGCCAAAATGATTTTGCAAAAAATCGCATCTTTCCATCTGTCTTCAGATTTCAAGCCAACACAAAGACCACAAAATGTTAATGGAAATGTGTGTTTATTAACTGGAATGACAAGTGTAATGTGGGGAAAAGTAACCTGGAAACAACAGCATACTAATTTAGTAATAACTTCAACAAAAAACCAAGCTCTCTTCTTCCTTCCTTCTAAAAATAGAAATAAAGTGACTTCTGAAATTGAAATTTTTTGGTTGCAGCTTTATTGTGGTACAGCCACACTAATCTGTAAGTGAACTGAACTCTGGGAGAAGTGCTTTGTTTGGATTAAAGGATTTATTTTAATACAGAAGTTGAACTGAGCCCAGATCTAGGTTTCTAGCGAGAAAGGAAAGAAGCAATGATTCAGAGATCTTTTTCTTGATGTTTCCTCCCTACCACTGAAGCTCCTCCTATCTGTTAATGTTGCAGGCACTGGTGTGGCTGACAGAATGTACTGTCAGTGGAGGGGAAGGAGCAGCATCTGGTCATCCCCACTTTGCTGTGCCACTGAAAGGCCTGACAGTTCAGTGCTGCTGAACTGCCCCTCAGCTTTGGAGTGGGCTTTGCCCCTCACCAGGGGGCCAGGACAACCACTGTTCAGGCTCTAAGTGGGGCAAACAATCTCTTTTGGGTACATTTTTATATGAAATGCACAATGACCAGCTTTACTGCTCCCCAGAGAAATATAAGTATCAAGATTTGCAGTTGCTGGTCTGCATATGTTGAGGTTGGTACAGAAATTCTGTGGTTTAATCCTGCTCTGTTTCTCCAATCAGAATTTTAGTGAGCCCCGATCCCCAAAAAAAGGGAATGGGAACAGCCTCCTTCTGCTGCCCCGTTCCTGCCGGGGTCCCGTGCGGCGCTGGTGCTGCTTCCCGGGACCCCCGTCGGGAGAGCGTCCGGGACTGTCACCGCGTTCCGGGATTTCGGGAGCTCAGCAGCCGCGTTCTAGGGGGTCTCTGGTCGAGGGGGTCCCGGAGATGAGACTTTGGAAAAGTTTCCGCCTGGATCTCACGCGTCAGAGGCTATTGCTCCTGGTCCCGCTCCTCACTTTCTTCCGCTGCTGGTGTGGCCGATCTCTTTCGGTGTCTGTGCAGGCGGGCTCTGCAGGGGGGGCCTCTGGCTCCGCTCTGCCTGGCCGAGGGGCTGCGGGGGTCGCCCCTGAAACTGCTTTTCCTTCCCTTGAGGCCACCCCTTCAGAGCGGGCTCAGACTGGCAGCTTGGTTCGCAGTTCTGAGAACTTTTTTCCTGTAGATGCTTCCGCGAGGTCTCTTCCGTGATTTTTGCCGCTTCCAGTCCCCGCGCCTCCGGTCAGAGATCCCCCGGGGCTCTGAACCCGGCTCTGCCTGCGGGGGAGCGGGCAGCAGGGGCGGGCAGGGGTCGGGCAGGGCTGGGACGGCTCTGCCAGGAGAGTCGGCTGGCATACGGGCGGGAGAGCCCGGGAAAGCTTCTCTGGGGACACAACCATTTGGTTCATTTGGAAGCCTGAAGCCACCGGTGCTGTCTGTGGTTGCGATGCCTGTCTCATTCGCAGCTGTGGGGGTAAAAGCGTGCCGAAATCGCGGCGTGGGACCGAGGGCGCTCCAGCCGGGTCCCCGCGGGCGGGACAAGTCACTGGAAGGTGGCACAGAATCGGGATTTGCTGCTTGCGGGCAGCCTGGGCTGTGCAGAGTAGAGTTTATGTCCCCCAGCCTGGCGAGTTGGGACTGGCTCTGGCAGTGTGTCTCTCCCCGCTGGTGCCGTGGCTGTACCGATGCTTTCGGAGGCTTATGAGTCAGCTGCTCCTGCTCGGGCAGAGGCAGGGATTCTGCCCAGCCAGCAGAGGGGAGCTGTGCGGGCAGCTGGCTGTCTCCCGGTTTCCGTGGCAACAACAATTCCTCGGCTGCTCTCTTCAGCATGGGAGGGGCTGTGGGGAGTGTTGGGGCCGTGCTCTCCCGCCCTTTTTGGGGGGGTTGCCAGGACAGCTGGTTCCTCTGACAACACTCCCCGTTCTTCTATGACAGGTACAGCAGGAAGGAGGGAAGAAATCAATGCTGTTAATAATATGGGAAATTTCTGCTCTAATTCTGGATCTAACCAAGTAGTCCAAATGCCACAGTCCAACACAGAGGTAAATCCTCCATTTTCATTAATGTCAATCGAAATTTATATAAAATTTCGGATTCAAATGAACAATTTCCTGCCTTATCCGTAAGATACTGTCATAATGATAAAAACACCCCACAATACAAGACTCTTTTTCAGCATGATATCACAGAACTTAGACAAGCAATAAAAGATAGTGGGCTAGCTTCGCCTTATTTTAATAATGTGGTGAAAAGTATCTTTAACTCTTATGATTTAGTCCCTGCTAACTGTCAGAATATGGCTTCTCTAATATTACCTATTTCACAGTACATTTTATGGGAATTGCATTGGAAAAAACTTCTTAACAAATTGGTTGAAAAATATGAAGATACTACTTGTGGTTATATAGACTTTGCCCGACTAGCAGGTGATGTACTTTTCCACAGACCAGAGAATCAGGTGGTAGAATTGCCTAGACCTGTACTCACAGACATTAAAAAGGCTGCTAGAAAAGCTTTACTTTTAGTCGAGCTGGCTGGTACCCATACAAATGCTTATACTACTATCAGGAAAGGTGATTAGGAATCCTTTTGGTTCTTTTCTAGATCGATTAACACAAGCTATAGAAAGACTGTGTCCAGATGAACTGGCACATCCTTACCTTATTCAAAGCCTTGCTTCTGTAAACACTAATGAAGAATGCAATAGAATTATTTTAGCTTTGCCTGAACAGCCTCCAACTGTTACACAGATGTTATCAGCTTGCAGTGGGTTCACTTCCTCACAGCATATTGTTAATGTACAAGTCAATGCATTTGGAAAGCAAATTGCAGAATCACAAGAAAAGTTGGGAAGAACGCTGGGGGATAATTTGGGAAAATCTTTGGGAGAAAACTTGGGACAAAAATTGAAAATCTTGAAAAGGCCGTTTGGGGCACTTATTGAAAAAATACTGCAACCTACATTTGGGCTCTGATAAAAAGACTTGTTGTTTTGCTTGTGGTAAACCAGGGCACATGAGAAGGGATTGTCCTACAATAGACACTCAACCTGAACAACTTTCCTGTTGCCCTTGATGTCGGAAAGGGAACCATCTTGCTAAGTACTGCTGTTCTCAATTTGACATAGATGGCAATCCTTTGTTGTAAAACTCAAAAAAGAGCACGGCAGGCCACCGTCCCTTGATACAAGTAGTGGCACCTCCTTGCAGTCATTTACCCAATCAAATGGGATTTGCACCTCAGCCATGTATCCATCAGTGAACCGTACCTCAGCCAGCTCCAGCTCAATACCCTCAGGTGCAAGGTTTGAACTGGCCTCCTCAAAACTGATACACCTTTTAAATAACTTCTGTTATTAGGGCATTCCTACTGGAATTATTAGTTTTCTTCAAAAAAGACAAGATCTTCTGATTATAGGCAAGGGCAGCAACAAAGTTTTCAGACTTTCAGTCCTTCCAGCTGTTGTTTCAGTAAACTGTAATGAAGAGCTAGTAATTTTAGCTCTTGCACTTAATGTTCCTATGGTAATTCCACCAAAACCACCCGTAGCTATTGCATTTCTTTTACCCATGAATACACCCAAGCAAAACAACTTTCCAGAGAATTTATTTACATCTGTGCTATATGGAACCCCAGGTTCTGAGGTCTTTTGGATGCAATGTTTAGGCTGCAATTGATTGGAGTTGACTTGCATCCTGACTCACTGTGGTAAAACGATTTACATCACTGACATGCTGGATACTGGTGCAGATGTTACTGTAATTTCTCATGTGGTTTGGCCCAGTGAGTGGAATTTAGTAGCTCCTGCAGGTTCCCCCACAGGAGGTAGAGGAAGTGCTACTGTGTGTCTGCAAAGTGCATCCATGATTAACATTTCAGGTCCTGAAGGAAGGACAGTGACAGTAGGTCCTTTTTGTTGTTCAGAAACCTGAACACTTTGGGGGAGAGACGTACTGTCCCAATGGGGAGCAAAATTGGAAGTGGGCTTGGGATGGGAACCTGCCATGGAAAACTGATCATCCTGTGTGGATTGATCAATGGACTTTAACAGAGAAAAAATTAAATATCCATAAAAAGTTGGTGAAGGAGCAACTACAGGAAGGTCACATCACACCAAGGAATAGTCCCTGGAATTCACCAGTGTTCATCATCCACAAGAGGATCTCTGACTCCTAGAGGTTGCTTCATGACCTGAAGAAGATCAATGAAGCGATTGAAGACATGGGACACTTCTGAGGCAGATCCTTTGTTGATAATAGAATGGGTTTTTCTTTCTTACAGATTTCCAGAGACTATTTTTACAATATTAAAGATGGTAGCCCAAATTGTAATTAAGGCTAGAACAAGATTATTAATTTTAGCAGGTCAAGAATTTGCAGTTATCTATTTGCCATTGAAAAAAGATTATCTTGATTGGGCAATGCAAAATTCTGACGATTTGCAATATGCATTCTGTTCATTACATGGCTCACAAATTATTGCAAGCAAAGCTGAGTTTTAGAGAAAAAGCTGTGTTAAGTGAAGAACCTTTAAACATTATAACTCTCTTCACTGATGGATCTGGCAAAACAAACAATTGTTCTCTGTGCAATTTTTGCTCCTGTCCACACAGGTAAAACAGGTAATCATGCCTGCTGAATTTTTTTTTGCAAGCTTTTGCTTCATTGGGTGTGCCCCAAGAAGTTAAAACAGACAGTGGTCCCATATATATATCCCAAAAATTGGCCATATTTTTAATGGATTGGGGTGTTTGTCACATTTGTGCTATTCCTCATTCTCCCACAAGTCAAGCAATTATTGAGAGGATACGTTGAACATTAAAACATATTTTGTACAAACGGAAGGGGGGAGTTGAGGTGACACTACAGATGAGATTGAACAAAGCTTTATATGTTTTTAACTTTTTAAGCAGCTATTCTGCAGAACCTGATCCACCAGTTATTAGACAAATAATAACATGTGTGTTATTTTTCAAATAACACACATGCAAAATAGAAAGAAAATCTTCCTGTTTTAATTAAAAACCCTGAGACAAGACAAATTGAAGGTACTTTCTGATTAATAACTTGGGGCAAAGGGTATGCTTGTGTCTCTGCAGGTGCAGGACTTAGGTGGGTTCCAGCGAGAAATGTCAAACGTACCATGCAGAAGCACGTGTTGATGAGTTCAAGACCGCAGAAACAAGCACGCAGATGTGAGCTGAGCACAGAGATTTGACTTATATCCTTTGAACAGACTTGATTTTACAGCATTAAAATTGCTGTGTTGTAAGATAACAGCAATTAATGCAAGCAAAAAAGATGTTTTAAACAAGCAATAAGCAAAATATACTATAGTAAAGCAATTAGTTAATAAGAGACAAAGTTACAAGTTTCGTTGTACCAAGAAGGGGAATTGTGGGAATCCTTAAAAGTAAGGGGTTTTGGGAAAGCTGCAAAAAGCAAGTTTCAGAAACAGCAGAACATCAATCAGAGCTAAGCTGTAGCCATAAGATTTGTCAGTAGAAAAGTTACATGAGATGTAGAAAGCAAGGACATATGAAACAATGGTCTGTGTATTAAAGCTTGGCTAGAATAACTCTTAAGGCTGCAGAAAAAATATCTAGCAAGATATTAGGGAGTTCTAAGCTTAATAATGGAACTCTGTGCATTTATTTTAAGGCTTACAAGCAGGCATTGTATCTGGAATAAGTAAGCATTGTTTTAAACACATGTACGTCTACTTACAGTGGCTGGCTAAAGCTACTGTCAGTATGCTTTTGCTTTCTGCAATTGGTCAAGAAAACGTAAAAATACATTGTAACACAGAGCTCTGCCTCTGCTGCTGTGGATGTGAGCTGCTGTTATCTTGCTATTGTCTCAATCATGTAATGAGACTTCAGAAAAATAAAAAGCTCGAGAGAGCTCTGGGTCCCACAGCATTCCCATCCTGTTCGATGTTGTATATAAATTCATAGCTGGCATTAAATGCTCTCGGGGTGAAATGGCTTTCAGTAAGAGTGCACAGAGCTTTTGCTATACAAGCAAAATGCTGCTCCTCACACTTAGTAACACATTCTGTGGGAAGAGGGTGTCCTCTCCTTCCATTCTCCCATGCAGCAGCATGTTGCTGTACCCACTCAAATAAGGCAAATAGTAAGTTGATGTTGCAGGAAAAGAATTAAAATGTTTTTATTGTAAAGTTGTCCCCAAAAATGTTTTCTTTCAACCTGGTATGCAAGAAGCCAATCCACACAGAGGGTCATGTTTATTTTGTACTTGTGCAGAGATGAGTGCTGGATGGTGAATCCACAGAACCAGCACACCCAGTTCTAGCCAAGTAGTGTAGGTAAGATATTTTCAAAATAGCTAAGTCTGCACTTACCTGATCTCTAAATACCTGCCTACTCAACAGCTACTGGACAATCTTTTGCCTGCTTTATTTTAAAGGTACCATGTGTTTCAAATTTATTGCGTGTTCAGTAGGTAGGATTCTTCATCTGGAGGTGGGTAATCTAAGATTTAGAAATGTGTTTTTCACATTATAATGAGCTAAGTTCATCAAAAGGATGCTTTTTTTTAGCTGATTTAATTAATTTCAGTAAAACATGGAATGTTGCCAAATGCAGTGTCCAGTATCTTACACGATTTGTTTGTGTTCTTTACTTGTTTCAAAACTATTCTGCAAAACCTTGCCATTTCCTGCTTTTCTGGGTCTTTAAAGTATTTATTGTTCTCCTATGACTCACTGTGCAAAATCTCTTCTTAAGTCATTCATCTTTCACCAGAATGGGGTACAGTAAGGCGAAGGGTTGGCCATGGCCTAATTTAAAACACCAGTCACAGTTCAGCTTTTGCTGACACCGGCAATAATGTGCCTTAAATTACAATATAAAACTTAGAGGGTAAGGAACAATGGCAAAAGCACAGCCAGTGAATTTCTTCTTGACATAAACTAGGACTTCAGCTGGCTCCAGAGGTAAAGTGCTAATGCTTTGCAACATGAACTAATTTGGAACAAGGCCAGTTGGGAATGCCGGAAAGCTGTGGTCTTCCTTGTGGCAGATGCAGGGCAGAAAGGGAAGCCATGCTTCCGCACAGTGAAATGCATTATGGCCCATGGCCCATCCCATCTGGGTGGGAGTTGTGGTTTTAGTACCTCTCAGAGCGGGTCAGAGTGGAGCATAAACCCCTGCAATCCATCTGTATGGGATCAGTGTGCAGCTGAGTCACAGCTGCCACACACTCAAACGTGGAGCATGATTCAGAGGGACAAGCCTATGTATGCCGCTGTAAATCAATGGCATCCCCAGGAGAACACTGCCACCGGGGCTGACCCCAGGGGGAGGGAGGGCAGCATGTCCAGCACTTGCTGTGTGAGGTCACCACTCTGTGGGGAAGGTCTGCTGAAATCGCAGTAGTGGGCACAAGCTCTGTGAAGCCAACAAGGGGCAGTCGCCTACTGGGGTAGCCTCAAGGCCGTGAAGGAGACTAAGGCAGAAAACACAAACATTGTCACAAGTTACTGTGCGTGTGGCTGTGCAGGGCACCCACAGCCCTCCTCTTGTCTTTCATCTACGGATGGTAAGTTCGTACAGGAGACTGTGAGCAACCAATTGACACCTTTGTTGGAAGAGAGCCTCAGAACAGCAGCATAACCTTAACAGTCATCAGCCAGTGATGATAAAGCATCTCCCTTCCACCCCTGGCTGTAACTAGGTCTCTTGTGGAGCTGTATTGTCTTCTGTGATATTACAGGAATGAGGCCTAAAGCCAAGGAAGATGTGGAAAAGGACCTTCCATGAGATGTGCCACAAAATATGTGGTGAAGGGCTGATGGTAGGCTGATGGGGTGACAGATTATCAGGTGGAGGGTCCAGATGACCCTTGTCCCTGCAGCCAGCCAGGCAGAAAAGAGTGTTGCAAGAGTTCTGTTCCACCCTTATGAAAATCCCATTGCCTTTGTCCTCTCTTTGCAACTCTCAGTACTCATTTACCCAGAAAGTGGTTCTCTCCCCCTCCTCTCCATTTACAACTGCAGAATATTTGATTATAGTCTCATCTCTGCTTCTTCCAAAAAGAATAAATTCTTTGAAAGCTGTCGAGGCAGAGGATGAGAACATGACCACCTTGCAGACAAGTCAAGGGTCTTACTCCTCTCTTCCCCAGAGTAGGGATGCCTCTTTGCAAAGATCTGACTCTTGACTCCATTGGAGTATACCCGGGAACACTTGTACATAGCGCTACACACTTGTATTTTGCAGGTGCGTTTATCACTGGCAATCTAATAAGACTCTATCCTCTGTTGCTCCAATGAACCACACTGTGGATCTGTTCATAAAAGTTCCTACTGAACTTGATGGATTTATTCTCCTTTTGTGTTTAATGAATCTAATCAGCAGACAGGTGAAAAATATCTAACAAGAGAAACAGGCTTCCCTACAGAAATACTTGCTCAGACATTGAGACATTTTTAAAGTTAACTCCGTATTTATGCATTAAAGGCTTACTTTCATTCCTGGTAACTTTGTTTGTGGGAGCCTCCACAGAATTCCTAAGAGCAAATTCAGTGTGTCTGTAATGACAGTAACTGAAGCTGAATATATTTCATTATTACATGCATCAGTAAGGAAGCAAAAGAACATGCCAGCAGAAATCAAGCGAAAGCTGACTCCTAGTTGCTGCTGAGAAGAAACTAAGGTTCAGCAACTGCAGAAGCAGTAAGCAGGACATCCTCCTTGAGGCTCACTGACATGAGGTGCTGCTCCCAGCTCTACTGCTCCTTACTCCAACTTCACTCAGGAGGGAAAGGTGTGGGGGAAAGACAGTAAGAATTCAGTGATGTATATTTTAGAAAATGATCTTTCATTTGGATTGCAGATTTAAAAGGGTTTTGCCTTGGTGTGAGAACAAGAAAGCCTAACACAAAGAGGGTCTTTGGTTTTCACCAATCATAGAACCATGACAGAAAAGCAGAAAAAAATCGTATGCATATTTAGGTGGCTAAGTATGCACGAATCTTCAGAAAGCCCATGGCAATTTTACCTTTTCTTGTGTTCTCTTTCTAGACAACAGATTAGGTTGTGCAAGACCTCAGCGTTTCCTGGCATCAGATTTAGGAATATCAACAATTACTGGTGTCAGTGTCACATTTCAGTTGCAGGGTCAGAGTGCTCTGAAGTGGAGCACGGACTTCCCCATCAACCCTTTCTCCAGATATGGTAGATGGCTTCTGTATTTCACCATGGACTATGCTCTGCTACCATTCTGAAGACCCAGATCCTGTGAAACAGTCTTGCCCTGTAAAGCCTTTCATGTGTTTTGCCATCTCAAAAGGCTTTATTTACTGCTGGAGAATCTCTTTCCAGTGTAGTCACAGTATTTGACAACAGGCTTAAACTCATTCCCACACAACTCAGAACATGCCATGCAACTCAGAGCAAGTGGAAATGAGATGTGCTCCAATGCTTCACACTGACAAAAGACTTTTTATCACTCCCCTCCAGCAAGCCCAAAACAGCACAACACATGTGGCCACCCCAATCTGATGGAGTTCTTGCCACACAGAAACAGTGACCTACAGCAGTTCACACATTCATGCTGTGCAGTTAAATTTTAATGGCACAGCTCACTGCTGTGCCATTAAACACCTCCAACAAACGGTAAGCACCTTGTTTGTACGGTGTTGTTCGGCAGCACCCAATGGAAATGGCCTGAACACTGCAGCTGCCAGGCCAAAATTAACCAAGAAGGGAATGCTACCACTGAAAGGGTTTCCAGCCTTGTCTCTTTCCTCTGCTCCCAGAACTGCTGCTGTTACTTCTTGCATCAGACTACAGGAGTATCCTGGGGTAAAACCCAATTCTTACTACAAGACCAGTTTCCAGATGACACAGCTCTGCAACAGTGCACACCATTATCAGGGTACAGCTGCTGATTTGTCAGTGCCATAAAGCAGCATTAGTCTATCTTCTTTGATCTCAGACAATTAGAGTGGTACCACCTAGCAGAGTGTGACACTGACACCTCTGCCCTGCTTTCCTTCGTGTTTCCCTCTCTCCAAGACCTCCCTGGTGTGAATGGGTCCAGCTTCAATACAGCAATGGCTGTTGGCATTGCAGGATTCCTTCTGACATAGCAAAGCAATGATGAGAATCTGGTATCAGCAACACCCAGCTTCAGCAGTGAAAACACAAAATTCGTTTAGCAACTACAGCAATTTGCTATTGATACAGTCTTGCTTCTTAGAGGCAACTTCTCTACAGCAGAACATAAGTTCTTAAAATGTGGCCTGTCATCATGGCATCAACTCTGGGAGGGAGGGATGGCAGACAAGATAACCCATCCAATACTGGTGGGATTGCTTCATCCAGAAGGGGGGAACATAGTAGGAGCTTTCAGAGCTGCATATCGGTTTTCTCCCCAGCCTCACAAGCCACCTCTGCAGTGGATGTGTGTGGCTGTGTGACACCATATGGATCACAGTCACAGCTGCACCAGGTGGAGGGACCCTTCACTTGCACAGCCCTGAGAACAGTGTATCAGAAATGCCAGAACAGCAATGGCTTCTCCAAGGATATAATGAAATTATATGAAAACTTAAGAGTTCAGAGTCCATAGGGATTCCTTGGCTTCTGGTTACTGGAGAAGGTGCAGTTTCCACTGTAGATTTTTATTGAATTTTGGTGGAGTCAGTACTTCTGGGTCTGAAAGGCAAATGAAACAAGTGTCAGAACGGGGGGTAACAGCAATATAGTTTCTTCAAGAGCTGTCAACTACTTTGTTCACTTTTCTTACATCAAAGGATGCTGAGAACTCTCTTGACATCTATCATTTCCCTGTAGTGACTGACCACCAGCCTGCACAGGAGAGTGTCCTCAGAAGACCTGCTTTCACCAAGAAACCTCTGGGCACGGCAAGTCCCCTCTCCATCATTAAGTGTTACTGTTCAGAATGAGGAGGCCCAGGAACAAAGGCATAGCCATTAGTGGCACAAAGCAGAACTCCATTCATTCACCTGTCACTGGCCCATCATGCACCACAGTGAGCTGGCTCCTTTTGGAGTGAGTAAGAGGCTCAAGGCTTCTTCTGAAACCAGCCGTGGCAAGCAGCAATAGACAGGCTGCATCTATAGATTCAGCAGAGGATTTCCACAGGCAATTTCAGGACTAGAAGGGAAAGAGGATGTAGGACTAGAGGGAAGATGGAAGACTGAGGAGTTGGGAACACCCTTTGCTAGATCTCTCAGCCCTAATTTTGTATTCACTGCAAGGACTTTGAGATGACAAAGTGACACGACAGATTGTAGCCTGGTCTGGCCAAATGTCCAGCCTGACTGCCAAAGCCAGAGAGAAAAATTCAGCAGGTAAGTTACATGAAGAATTACCTAACACATTCCTTAAGAAATCAGATTGTCAATCCCCTCACAACAGACATTACACACAAAGGAACCCAGAAGCAGTTGAGATATTTTAGCACAGAAGACAGTTTTAAACGGAGACAGTTTTAGCACTCAAATTCAGAGCAAAAGAAACTTCGTTAAAAAAGCTTCTCAATTCCACAAGGCGGGATGGTGCACCATAAAGAAAAGAAAGGAACCACTACAGCTAAGTAACTGGTACAACTATTGGCAGGTAGCAGTGCTTGGAGAGCCTCCAAGCCCACTAACCTCCCTGACATTTCACACACAAACTTAACTTAGAGCCTCAACTAACCTTGTACAACAGGAGGCATCATCCTCTTTTGCTGATAAGCAGCCATAATGCTGTTTGCAGTTGAGTTGGGTCCCAACACCTGTAAGAAGAAATAGCCATGTTCCAGCCTGAACAAAGCAAGGCACAAGCAGGGATATTCTCAAAGGAAACTCTGCTATTATTGTCCAAAAACAAGAGACCTCACAGCACAAAGTGAACAGGATGAAAGTGTGATCAGTGTGATCAAAACTCAGTCATGTCTCAGAAAAGTTAACACAGAGGCAGAAAGAGACAACTACTTTCACACTACTTTTCAGGACAGAGAACTCTTATCCAGCACCTACTTCTTCACAGCACCATAAATGTCATGATTCAGCAGGACTGATTTCGTTACAGCACCATCAATATTTAAAATTCATCTGGGAGTCTCTGTTCCCTATCACACAGAATAATTTTGATATGTCTCTAAGAGTCCTGCTAATAAGCAATTAGGGGGAAGATACTGGGGAACATCTTGCATTCACCACAAATGCTCAGAAACCACTAATTAGAAATAAACCCATTTTTACTCTGGAAGGGAACTAACTAAAGCCCTTGTGATTTCCTTACTCTGCATTAAGCTGAAGCTTAGAAGCCTGACATAGCCCTTCTTTTTCTAATTTACTGCTTATGATATATGGTTCAGACTAAACTGACCAATCCAGTAGCTTTTCACTTCACAAGACCAGGCTGGGCAACAACTACTCTAGTATACTTCTACCGTTAGGCCTAGAAAAGAAGGGAGTGTTCCCATATTCTACAAATTGCTTAAGATGGAGCTTACAAAAACAAGTCACCACTAGGACAAGGCAACACAAGCCTCAGAAGACCTCATCACATCCAGTATTGCATTCAGTGCAGGGAGCATAGTAGGTTATACATTTTGTACTCATCTAGAGTGTACTGACTTGGCAGGTCCTGCCTAGGATATCTACTGAACCTCTAACAGAAAAAAACCCCAGATTTTGAAAGCCATGGATGGAGCCTAGGCTCTCTGCTGGAGAATGCAAAATACTGCTAAACTTGATACTGTCTAATGAGTGTGATAGGTATTGTGGATGAGCACAGACCAGGCTGACAGAGCTCTGTTGCAGGTCTGGAGTCCAGATTTCTGGGACTGAGGTTTCCATCAACTGCAAAATCTCTTCCAGGACTCGCTGCAGTGCCCCAGCTTGTTCATCATAACCAAAGAGCACAAGCTGCTTCAGAAGGATGTGTATCTCTCCTGCAGGAGGGAACAGAAGCAATAAATACCAATCAACACAGGTATACTAAATCAACAGCTGCTTTTTTTTGTTATCAGCACACAGGAAGGAGAGCAGCACCTCAGAACCGGTTTTGTTCCTACTGAGCCCCTACAATGTCTAAGAACAAAAGTAAGGCAAATCTGTAGTGGTTCTGAGAAGGCTTCTTTCCTCTGCTCCCACTTCAAATGCAGAGAGCTCATATGTTATTCTGAGCACAGAGGCAGATTAACTAAACCAAGGTCCAACACAGATGGACAGATGGCTGTATGGACCAGGCAGCTTTTCTCCCCAGCATACACTAAGAACAAGAGGGGGTACGCTGCCTTAGCTGTCCTCATCCTCATAAGCTGCAGCATGGATTAAGATCACCAACTGTCCCACCTTTCACAGTCTCAACAGCACGAACACTCTCTCCCAGGACTTCTAGAAGGGCAATATCCTCAAAAGGACTCCCCTCCTTCAGGCTGTATCTCTTACGCTCCGCCTTGCGTCGGTTCTTTGAGGATCGCCTGAAAAGAGCATGTTCAGTTACAGTGTGCACAACAAGATTAGCTGTTAGCCTCAACAGTGTGCACAAAACTTGTCACTCAAGTCCTTGCTTTCTCCAGTGAAAGAGGACTGCGTGTAACCTTAGGTGCTGTGGCAATGTTTTCCATGCTACTTAACCAATATCCTTAGTGGTCCAAAACACAAGACAGGAGTCAGGCTGTTTCTCTGCCCCAAAACGGACTGCTCCATGTTCCAGCATGTCTACAACTCTAAGCAGGAGCTGCTCCAAGCACAAAGCAGTAGCCACTATTAAGCAAAGATGAGGTCCACCTAGAACGCTGGTGGCCAGAGTCTGTGCCTGGCTGTGAACATTTTAATTTCTGCCACCTGCAGAGCCTACTCAGCTCCTACCCATGGTCATAAGAAAGCAACTTCATTCATAGACCAGACCTACTTGCACAATGTTCCTAAGTGATCTGCATACTCTGACACTGAATTCTAAGACTGCATTCTTATTCTATTTACATCTGGTCCACAAAAAAATGAAGTGTCTAAAAAGTCCACATTTTTCCCACAATTGTATTCTTCCACAACTCAGCCAGGGAATTCAGAAGTGGTCCCACAGACTACACCAGCCTGTTACACACCCCACCCCACCCCACAATGCAGCTCATATTTTTGAGAGCACTCAAAAACAATGCACACAACCAGTGTGGGAAGACACTGGTATGAGATTTAGTAGCAACTCCATGCGCCAAGCACAGAACCTGGGCCAAAGAACACAAGACATGCGCACAGGCTGTTAACGTTCAAGAGGCTCTGCCTGTATTCTGTGTCTAGCTTTCTACAGCCAGCTACTCTGGCCACATGCCCAACACCCATGGAGCCAGAACACGCCCAGAGTCTGTGTTCTCAGCCCCTCTGCCAGGCAGCCAGGTCCTGTTGCACTAGTAGCTTCTAGCTTTTTCCGCTCTTTCCCTTCCAATTAGAGTTAAAATAACCATGAAATGCCTGTAATTAAAACAGCTCTAAGGCACACACAGCTGAAAGGAGGAGCATGCAAAGCATGAACAAGCTGACCTCCTGAATGCTGGTGCCAGAACAGTCACTTCCTGATTTGAAGGCAGATACCTACGCTGATATTCTTGAATTGCTATGTGAGTATTTGCTGTTCATGTCGCTGGCTGTCATAACACTGCTGGTTTCAGAGAAAAGCTCCAATTCTGGGCAATTTGGCACTTCATAATCTGCAAAACATAGTAACAACTGTCACAGTATGCAAAAAGGTCAGAATTATTTCAAGCTTTCTGACTTATCTGTGTAGCTTTCTGGGCAGATTCATTCTACCTGCTAGTGTTCTGGAGCCTTATGGCTCCCAACCCCACTGAGCCAGCACACAAGGAGAAACAGTAATTGTGAGAATGACACTGCTCCTCTGCCCTGGTGGGGATCATGATATTGAGCAGCACAGGCAGAGAGACGACAGTCTCAGTGCAGCAGATTTGGATTAGGACACAGCATTCTGCTCTCAGAGAAGTTCCCTGAGCCTGTGTGAGCTGGCAGATAAACATGCCTACAGGTACTTGGCATAAAGGACATGCTGAGCACTGTCTCACGCAGCCAGGATGGTACTGTAGAGACAATGCTGTGTCATTTTGAAGAACTTTCAGGTGCATTTTCATTATGTGAAAGCTGTGACCCCAAGAAGACCTGAAAATACAGAGCAACCACACTCCAAGTATGGAGTGAGGAGGGGTTGAGGAGGGTGCTGTTTTACTGCTGTATATAGATCCCATTGGAGCTAAAGGGGAACAGAGCTCCATCAGAAACTACAAACAAAAACATGATTACAGTTACTTATGCAGGAGAAAGTCATATGCACTTCAATACGAACCCTGGAGGTTCTCACTGGCCTTCTCCTTCAGCTCTCGCACCACTTGCAGGCGACTCTTATGGCGAAGAAATGCTGCTTTCTGGGAATCTAGGAAGATCATCTGACTTTTCTGAGCTGATCATTAAGAAAATAAAAAACATAAACATTTATGCAAAAGAAACAGAAATTTTTTACACAAGGACTGTTCTTTAACAAGCTCAAAAAATATCCCTCAACTCATAAAGCACAAAAAGGAAGAACAAGGAATAGTAACATAACATTCTTTCTATATGGGAGGGAGAATAAAGCTATCAAATAATTTTTTATTTCCAAAAATTAGTCATCAAAGCTTACAGGAAAGGTAGGCACTTCCCTGGTCCATAGTTCTGCTGACACATGTGCTCTGGAACAAGGACTGTCCTGCTTGTTCATGGGCTTGCAGACACAGACCCCTTTGCAGCTTTTGACTCTGAGGTCTAGAAAAGCTCCAATAGAGCCTGATCAAGCCAAAAAGATCCCGTGACACTGCAGGGCTTCAAGAGCCACTGAGGAGAGCCAAGTGCAGCTAGCTGAGCTGGATCCATTAGGTGGAAGCAAAGTATCCTTCCATACACCTTCCAGTACTGGAATGCTGTGACTTCCCACAGGCCCAGCCAAGATCCTCTTTAGTCTCTATAGCACAGAGAAATCTTATATTCTTGCACAGACTCACCTTCCAGAATAGCAGGTTTCAAGTTGGTCTCCAAGATATCCAGTCTACCATATCTGTGAATCTGGAGCAGCGGAAGAAGAGAAGGTTATCATTTAAGGGTCTAATCTAGATCACATTCCTCTGTTTTTGCACTTTTAAGATGTATTTCCACTTCTGTTCTTGTGGTTTGAAATGTCTTACCAGTCTCAAAGCCTCTTCCCAAAGAGCCCCTTCTAAGAGCAGAAGAACAGCCTCCTCATAGTCCTAGATGGAAAGAGCAACCATGGGCTGCTGATGTCAGGAATACATGTTCAGGTAGAAGCTATTCAGATGGGTATTTCTATGCAGCAGTACCAGAGTCACGAGAGGAAAACACTACTATGCCAGCCACTTTGAGGTGCTGACATAAAAACTCAAGCAAACAAAAACCACAGACCAAGTCAGCAAAACTATGTTACTACTCCCACGTTAAGGGGAAATCCCTCTGGAACTCTGTCTCCCTTATTCCAGACTTCATGTTTCATATCTCTGAGACAAAAGCATGGGCAGGTTCACAAGTGGAAAAACTCAGAGACATAGTGTTTATCCCCACCCAGCTCACTGCATCACCCAGGCCTGCTCTGCCCTCCCGGAGGGCCCATGGCACAAGCTGTTTTGCTGTCAGCATGCATGGAGTCACATGTGGTGCAGGAGAACGGAGAAAACACAGATGGTGTATCTGACTGACAGATACTGGGCACTACAGGGACACAGGCAGGATAGTGATTACATTACCTCAGTGTACTGCTCCAGGAGTATGGCTGCCTCTGCATACTTTCTCTGTTCAACTAGTTTTCCTACAAGAAAAAGTGGAGTTCCAGCTTTTCAGAAACAGCTTGATTTTGTGCCAGAAAACTACAAAGTAGAGGAAAATCTCACTCACTGAGACACCTTCTATCTGCTCATACATGTACCCAATTGCTAAATTACAGCTGTAATTTAAAAAGGGCACCATAAAAAAGCATTAAAGGCACAAAGGATTTACATCACATTAAGTGAATGAAAAAGCAAATACTGGAGTATCCAACTCTGGAAGATGAGACTCCCAGAAGCTCTATTCCCTCTGTGTTGAGTGGCCCCTCATTAACTCTGCCTCTGAGTAAGGCTGAATTAAGGACAACGCTCCATTCCCTCGCTGAAATAGGTGAAATTTCTCTTCATGAATTATACACCAGGTCCACAACACACCTCATGTCTGACATGTGCTAGTAAGCACAAATTCTGTGACCAGCTACCTTCTTCTCCTTAGCACAACACACAGCTTTATGTACCAGCTGGTCCTAGCAGCTAGCTGTCTTCAAGGAGAAAACAAATGCAGTTCCAAGTTATCCAACAGCCTTTAAGGTTGATGAACAGGCACAGCACTTGCACCAGGTAATGTCTACAGGCCCCAGTAACATCAGTGCATATCCACTCCTTGAGGATAACTAGGAGGCAATTTGGAAGACCAGTCTGGCAACCAGCTTCAAGGGAACAACGCAAGAAGCAGTCAGCACGGGGTGGCCAAGGCCAGAGTTTACTTGGCAGCTCCTGAATTTCCTATTCCAATTCAGCTTCAACATCTTTTGGTTCCTTTGAGAAACAAAGGTCATATGCAAATCCACAAACCCTTGGAGAAACATGGGATCTTTGCTCTCATTTAAGAAAAGCGCTGCTGAACACTGAGGTTTTTACTGAATTTTAGGAAAAATCGAAGTGAACCAGAAGTAACAGCAGCCACTTCTGCTCTGCACACTTCCATCTCTTCAAAGCCTACCTGCCATGCTCCGTGCCAGACTGGACAGCTTATCTTTTGTGTAACCAAGTTGTGCTGCCATGCACAGGGCTTGCTGCCAGCTGCCACTGCTCTGAAAAGCATCAAGTGCTTTCGCAAAGATGCCAGCACGAGCAAATATCAATGCAGCCTGTTCACACAGCTGCTTCTGAATCAAGTACTCCCCATATGCATCACTGATATCCTGAAAGAAAGAAACAAAAGAAAAAAATATTAGTAAGGTCAGTAGCAGTCCTTCATTACTAAAAACTAAGGGTCCATCAACAAAAGCCTCTTACCCAGCTTCTCCAAGGAGTTTCTATGCATGAAGTTTCTACCTCATTGCAAACTATATCAAGTCAAGGGCTGATGATCAGCACATGGAAACACTTCACAGAGCTACAGCAAGTGACATGGGGAGTCACCTGACTCTCCAAACCAAATGCTAAGTAAACTAGATACTGCAGGAAACCAGACCCTTCCTCCCCACCCACATAAGCAGTTTTTGTTGGAATGTCTCACTGAACATACCTACTTCAGGAAACAAACACTGGCACAAGGGAACACGCAAGCCCTGTAACTCTATAGGCACAGCTACTCAAAGCTCACTATCTCCATGAAGAAGGGTCAAGTGGATTTGACTGGAAGGATACAGGGGAAAAAAATCCCACTCCCAGTGAGTCACTCAGAAACAGACCTCCCTCGTGAGTAAAGACTCCTGCTTTCACTGTGTTGCAAAGTAGACTGATTTTCTCTAAATCGCCTCTCACTGAACTCCTCCTTGTACAAAGGCTTGTGAGCTGTGTGTTTACAGTGTCTACACTAGATGATCTTAAATCCATTTACATTTTATCTCAGCCTCTGACAAGCTAAAATTCTTTAGTAACACTGAAACCAGTAAGAGACACTATGTACTAGGAAACAGCACATCTAAAAATGTCCTAGTTCTCCAGCGCTTTTCAGAATAGTTTAAGGATCACAAATTGTCCCCCACACAATCAGCAAGCCACACAGAGGTCAAAACAGAGAGAAGTCTTCCTGAGGTTATGGGAGTTATTCAGCAAGACAGTGCAGCAGAAGAAACAGGACTTCCAGGTGCTCTCTGAGTCACACGATCAAAGGACTAACAAGCATCAATGACAGGGTTAGTGCTGAGAGTCATTCCAGCTGTTATCTCAGAAGAGGGTCTCAGACAATACTGGAATAGCAATGACCCACAGAACTCGAACACAAGCAGTTGCAGTTTCATTCCTGCCCTCATGCAAGCTGCTGAGGAGATCCAAACACATGCATAAGAGAATATAAACCTTTGACACTGTACTATCACAAGCTTACACACCTTGTACTCCTGAGTGTTAGAGGGGTACAGCTTCAAGGCCTCAGAATACAGGTTCTGATCTTTCACCAAGTTCAGAAACTCAGAGAAGTGTTCAGGACCTGCAGAAACAATTTACTTTTTGTAAAAATAGAAGAGAAAGTACACGGCCCTTCCAGCTCCCAGACACTCTGGGTTTACAATATGAAGAAGCAACTAGAGGTGCCTGGTGGAAGAGCACACATTCTCCTACTGTAAAATCAAGGCATTCACTTCCTTGAGGTTCTGCCAGAGATATTAATCAGGCACAATTCACTTGAACAGGAACAACACAAGACTTCATGTGCTTCATGACCACAGAGGAGTAAACATTTCTTTCTTCCCACACCAAGGTACAGTACAAAAAGCAAGCAGCAGAAGTTCACCACGCATTACCAGATGGGAAGATGGTCTTGTGCAATCCTTCTCTTTCTTTAGCTATTTCTCCCCAAAATGGAAATGTTACCCTGCAGAAATCCTCCTTAGGACACCTACCACATTTGCTGAGATGGCCAAGAGCTTTTGTGTATCTCTTCAAGTGTCTGTCTATTGTATATCGCTGATAATTAGTTTCCATTTTCCGGAGGCTATTTAAGAAGGGCAAGTATTCCTTTGGGTCCTGCAAAGAACAACAAAAACTGCAGTTGGGCTAATCTGCTAAAATTCTTATTTGCCCTCATCTTCACCAAAAGACAGTCCCGTATTTGAAAATATATGATAAAACAACAAAAAACGCCTTTTTTTTTTTTCCCCAAATATAAGCCATCTTAAAGAATCAATTTGTGCACATACTCTACCAGAAATCACTAATTTGAATGACCAGGCTCTCCCACATGGACTTCTCAGTATCTAAAGGCTGGTGACATTTAAAATTCAAGCCTGTGTGTCATATCAAATGTTGTTTTCTATGATTATATATAAATTTGCAGCTATAAAGCAATCAATTTCCCCACACCAAAGGTCATAAAAGCTGTAATCATGAATAGGGTACTCTAACTGATGGGCAGCTGTAACATTAGTAAACTCTCAAGATGCAGACAGGCATTTCAGCTCAGAGATTTAGCATTAAACCCACATGAAGACACATGCTATTACCATGGGAACCACTAAATATGCAAGAATCAAGAGTACAGAACTGAGAACGGAAGGCATGCAGTCACAAAATTTCAGATACAAATCCCTCCCTTCCCCAGAGCTATTTTGCCCTGCTGCTCTAGAAGAGCACTGTTTCACCTTGAACACAAATAAATTTCCAAAGCTGTGCTAAGGGAAGTACCAAAGGATGAAGAGACACGACACTTTCCCAGCACCATCCCAAGCACACACAGGGCTTCTGAGCAGCTGGAATCCTGCCTGGGTAGAGAGCCATTACTAAGAAAACATGTGTGCTGATCTGCAGACTACCAAGAACCTTTGAGAAAGTAGAAAAGTAAGTTCCTTAGCTGGAACTCTAAGCCAAGACCTTTTGGGACTTCTCTGCCACCATGACGACTAAATCAAAGTCATACGTCCCCAAGGAATAATCATACAATTCATTGACATCCACAAGGAAAAGCAGGTACTTCAGTGCCTCTTCTGCACTCACAGCTTGGACATCTGGCGTAATGCTTTCTGCAACAAGATAAAGCAGCAGATGACCTGTTACACCACCAGCAGTGGAACCCTGCTGTGAGGAAAGGATACATCATCAAGCACAACCTTGACATCAGAGAGGGACCATCAGACTAACAGATTTTTCTATCTTGCAGAAGGGTTACCTTGCTTTACTGAGCAACTTCAAGGACCATCCCAAGCACAGCACTGAGCATGCAACTATGATGAGCTCGAAGCATTAGCGTAGAATAAAGGCAAATTTTGCTAGTTTGAGACACCAGAATCCAGAACGGAAACTTCCTATTCCATGTCGGAAGAACCAGAGTTCCAACTGGACAGTGAAAACAGGTCCAACTTTGGGGTATCTGCCAGCAAACCTAGGTAGAGGGGTGAGCTGAGGGCATGTACAGCTGCTGCTGTACCTAAATACACAGGTGGTTTCAAGTACATTTGTGCTTTTTGGCTTGCCTCATAAACAATCACCTTAAAATAATTTTTCTGGTGAACCATGCTAATGATCTAAGTTGAGGAACACAGCCAGTGCAGTATGTCAGGGTGCAGCTGCACTGGGAGCTGCAGGTTGAGCTCTGGGTGGTGACAGCTCCAGTGTGAACTGCCAGCCCTTGCATACAAAGGGGGACAGAGAGCTGTAAGGCACTGAGAGACAGCAGGAGCTGAGGACCTCCAGATTTTTGCAGGGACACACCTTGAAGGTCTAAAAGGTCTCACAGGCCCAGGGGTTCCTTTGTTCAGGGTCCCTCCTCAGAGGCAGCAGCTGGAGCTGCAATTTTGTTACTTAGTTATTGCACTAAAACTAAATTATATTAAGCATCAGGATGTCTGAGACTCTGCTATGGGAAACCTGAGGTTGAGATGGTAAGGAATCCTGGTCTGACTGTGAGTGTGGGGGGCGTAGCTCTTGGGGGGGTGTCCCAGATCAGGTGGTGCAAAAGTGACTGCCAGTGTGGCTTCTGGATGGGGAAGTTTTCTCCTTAACAGTTTTGGTTGGACAGCAAAGTTTCCTTAACACAAAGCTCCTGCAAACCACCCGTTTTCAAAACTTTTGAGCTCCTGATACAAAACCTCGAAGATCGTGAACCTTCTGGAGGGCAATTTCCAGTTCTGGAGGACTTTTCTTTACATGTGCTGTCAGTATTGATAGGCAGTATCTGAAGAAAAGAGAAGAAAGGAATGAAAAAGTGAGAAGGCACAAACACACCTTATTCCTTTTCCTGCACAGTTTAGGCAAGTTCTAGTTTATGTCTCAGTAAAAAAATAAAAATGAAACTGCTCAGGTACTTTGATTCTCCTAGAGAAAGGCAGCAAAACTTTTTTTCCCAAAAATGGGAAAAGAACAGAATGTATCAGAGAGATTCTTCTACTCAGTATGTCCTCCCAAATATGTCACGAAGCTGGAGGTGTGTTTTGAGCACAATGAGCTTCCTTGCCTTCCCAGCTAGCATGATGAAGAGGATATACCTCCCTCTGAAAGTTCAGATAGCTGGACAGTTTCCCAAATGAAATCTGGCACAAAAATAGCCTTTTTTTTTAATAAAAGGAAAGCTTTCTAGGGTGTTATTTATACTTTCATACATTTCACATTTACTATTTCATAGTAGTTTTCCCAGCCAACCAGATGCTTTATTTTTTAAAACAGTTTGCTGGAAAGTGTCTAAATTCGGAGGGCTCAGCAGCTACCCACCACCTGTCACTCCTCTCCACTGTTTAACAGTAAGCTGCCAATAATTCAGCACCATTTCCAAATGGTGCACTGTTATTATCCTATTTTTCCACCTTTTATCTTTGTCTGGTGTTGATTCACCTAAGAAGGATGGTTACCAAAAAGGTAATCAGGAACATGGAGCTGATCATTTACAAAATAATTCAGTGTCAAATTGAACAGCTGATACCTCTCCAAAGGACCAACTGCTTCAAACTGTCAGCAGGATGAAAATCTTGCTCATGGCTCCATTCCCACACAGACTGATCCTAAATTGAGTGTACCTCCTAAACCTTTGTAAGCATCCTGCATCTATTATTTTAATTTTGGTAGTAAAATGCTGGTATACTATCTGTGGAATTATTAGGTGTTTCCACAACAGCATCCTCAGCAGAAGCAAGGCATGGTATAGTTAATTTTGTGGAGCACAAGCTCACCTCAGAGAACCTAGGGCCAAATAACTGATGTCAAGGACAGCTTTGCTTCCTGACAATGACTTTCTAGAAATTCTCTAATGGTTCTTTCACCTACAGTAAGAAAGTACTCACTTTTGAGGGTCAATGTGTTCCATGGCAACTCTCATCACATCACATATGAGGTTTACTTTTTTCTGATCAGGATGCTGATGTGGCTGGCTGTTACTGCTACCATTCAGAGATGGGTACATACTCTTCGTGAAATCTTCTTCTCTAGATAAAAACAGGTAAAGTGAGTAAGAGCACTGTCCACCACACAGCCCAAAACAAAGACAGTAACATTAAGGAACTCAAATGCATGCAGAAAACAACTACTCATTGACTGCCACATTAACAGGAAGCTCTCCATAAAACTCTGTCAGTCCAGACTGATTGTCAGCCAAGAGAGGCACTAAAAAAAAGAACCTTGCAAGAGGTCAAACAATACTTCAGTAGCACAAAAAAATCAGTAAAAGATACCGCTGTCTTCTACTAAATCCACGATGGATTTATCTACTGAACAATTCAGAAAAAAAAGCCATTTGCTATTACTTCTGGTCAGGTCAAAACTGAAAATCAAACCAAACATCAAACCAAACCAAACATCTAAGTGATAGCACGAGTTCCTACCTTAGCACGCTTGAAAAATCCTGCAACTACTAAAGCCTCATCATTGAGCCTTTAAGAAATAAGTCAGGGGACTTGGTTTGAGAATCCAAGCAAGTATCTTGGCCTCAGACTAGATATGCACTGCCACCTTGCTCCTTTTTATGAGGGTACAGAACTTTTTCTGTGCTTATTTACTGCTCTACAGTTAACCAGCAGAGAAATCAAAGCACTCAGATAATGTACTAATTACTTGCTGCAAAAATCTAATGGCTGCCTGCAAACTGGAATTCCCAACAAGACACATTATCCCTGAAACTACTGAGCCCAGTCAAGCCTTTATGACTCAACATGCCAGATTTCTGATTCCTTGCATCCACATGGAAGAGTTGCCAATATTTTGCCAAAATAATGATTGATTGCACACATGCTTCCATTTGCAGACTTATACTTACTTCAGCTCTGTGAAAAACAAGTTGATATAGTTCACAGAATCTATTTGCCTGATAAAGGTTTCTGTGTTTTCCAGAAATACCTGAAATGAACAAGAGTATTACCACTGTTATTCTGAACACTAAGAACATGTACCTCAAGTGCAAGAATAAATTCAGAGACCTTGTCTGAAAGTACAGGATGAAGGAAATGCTAAATTGGATCTGCCTGTATGATGATGTTGCAGCGCAGAACAGCCATCAATGCCGAAAGCAGAAACGACAGCACTACCTATACTTTTGAGTGCACTGTTCAGTGGATTCCGGGGTAGATTAGTATGGCAAACCACACAAGAGAACTGGGTAGACTTGCCTTGGGATTGTGGTCGTAGAGAAGATTGAGGTTGATTCGCAGTTTCCTCATACACTGAAAAGCTTCCTTGAACATAAGCCTGGAGGAATGAGTCAAGCAGGTTTACATAGTGGATAAGATGCAAATAAGGGCAATTGACTAGACCTTAGCACAGAATGAGTGGGAAGAGAACTGCCTACACAATAAGCTGTGTAGACAGCCTTCCAGAAAAATGTGCAAGGTCAATACTGTTCATTGCTGACCCCTGCAGTGGGACACACCAGCTTGCAAGGTTGATGAAGCAATACAGAACTTAGATTATTTTTATCTCCATTGAAAGAGATCATTATATTCTGTATCAATTTCCCTTTCAGAAAATTTCAATGCAAATGAATTCAGTAAAAAATGGAAAACAGCCAGCTTCATCCTAAAGTGATTGAGATGTCTGGAGAATGGAGCAGATGAAGATTTCTCCCACCCATACAATTTCAGCACACATAATATGTTCTTCAGTGGTGAAGTGAGAAACTGGTGAAGTCTAGCTTTCAGCTGGCACAGCTGAAAGCTGGACTTCTAGGTGGTCACCCTAGAAACAGTTTTGTTCCCTCTAACAAGGCCAATTCCTCTGAGTTTAGCCTCCCTCTCTTCTCCAGGTCAGTCAGCCTCAAACACCTCAGACTGGGGGAGGGAAGACAAGAATACACCAGTGCCATTTACCTGTCTAGCCACTTCCGAATCTGGGCAAGAACCAGAGCGCGATGGTGAATGGTCTCCAGATTTCCTCTTGGCATCTATAACACAAGATCCACACAATTACTTACTTATAGCTACTTTGCCTACATTGTGGGAAAACTGAGGATTGGCCAATTTCTTAGGCTGTCTGCTACTTGCAAGTGCATGGGCCTGTCTGCTCACTTCAGAGGACATGCAATTTGAACAACTGTGGAAAAGTACCTGAATATTCTCTCAGTTCAGAAACATTCCTTCCTCAGAAGGTTGGACTCTACTCAACCAGGCGTGACCCAGAACAATCTGATCAAGTTTTCATGTTAGCCCTGCTCTGAGAAGGATACTGGGCTCCATGCCTCCAAAAGTACCTCTCAAATTACATCCTTCTCCATTCTGTGAATCTCTGGCAGTTCTGAAGAGTGAGCTCAGCAAAACACTAAGTACCAAGGCTAATGGAGGGCTGCTAATAAGTACTAGGAAGTGAGTCTTGAGACTCATGGTGAGAGGCCACAGAATGTAGGACTATTCTACCTCAGCCATTAGGAACTTGAATAGTCCTTCCCAGTTCTACACATACCCATCTGCCTGTACTGAACCTAACTCCCAGAGGCATGCTCAAAATCTCTCTGCATCCAGCCAGGCAGCTGGAGATCTGTGAGGTGCTGTGCTGCAGCACTGCAGGGAACCAGCTTTGCAGCACTGCACACACTGTCTGCAGGTTGGCCAGGCGCCCACTGCAGGCCCCTGCACATCCTGACGGTACATGTCAGCAGACACGGGCAGAGCACTGACCTGCAGCACCACCTTGGTGTCCTGGGGAACAACAGTGACGATACGTGAACCTCGCTCCACCTTGCGCAGGGTCTCACTGTTAGGTGCAGCAGCACTGCTCAGGCCAGCCTGGAGGGCTGAAGACAACACATGTGTTTATCAGCACACATGGCACGTGCAGCACAGTGCCCCTTTAAGGACCTCCTATGCTGCAGGAACCAGGCAAGGTTGTACTGGACCAACCAAGCCACCAGTACAGCAGTGATCTTCAGCAACTCCTGACATGATGAGAACTTGCTGCGCGCTGATCACTGCTGTACCTTTCACAAAGCAGAGCAGTGTCCTCTGCACAACAGGATGACAGAGCTCAACAGACCAGATAAGAGTAGCACTGAACGGTGTAAAAGAACCAGTAAGTTGTTGTCCTGCCTTTACCAAAGTCATCACACTTCTCCTAGCCAGACACCACTTGAAATTCTTTCTACAGTGATTCCCTCTCTACACCACACCCTCAAGTAGCACAGACTTTCTTTTGGACATGGAAGAAGGGAGAGAATGCAGGGCTAGGCTGCTGGAAACTGTGTAAAGGTCAACTACAGCACAAATTCTCTTCTCTGTGAAAAGCATTTGATACATATAGTCAGTTCCCTGAGCTTGCTCTCTGGTAGATTTCTGAAAGCAGCTCTTTTACTCTCATCTCTTAAACACTTCCTTTGAGGAACCCAAATACAACCACTTTGGATGTAAAAAATGGGGACATCTTGTGTTTCCAAGACAAATGCTACGACAAATGCTAGCAGCAGGCAGCTAGTGCTGATATTTACCCTTCACGGATAAGTTCTTCAAGCAGAAGCACTGACAGGTGTGCAAGTTGGTTGTCACCAACAAAAACTCATTGTATGTTGAAAATGATGTGATATTAGAAGCAACCTGTAAAAAAAATGAAGTTTTTGACAGTTTAGACCAGAATAGGGAAGCTGCCTTTGGCAGAGAAAAAGGGAACGAAACAAGGGGCAAAAGTTTTGTACCTCTATATCATTAACAAAAAACCGGCATCGATCTGTGAGGCCCAAGATCACCTCCTGTAATTGAAATAAGGACAACTATGAGCTATCAGCACCACAACCTCCTGTCTCTCACAACACTGACAAGCACTGGATTGAAGTACCTTACAATTAGGTAACGAGTACCTCATGTGAATTACTTAGAGAAGCCAGACAGCAAGTCATCCAACCTATCTTACAGGAGGACTGAAACTTGAATATCCAGCTTGGCCTAACCCTGTAACTGCACAGTCACAAAATGGAAGCAGAAGCCACGCTAGAAATGTAGGCTTTTCTATTAAGCAGCACTTGGTCTAGGATACCAGAGGAAAAGCATAACGGCAGAGAAGAGCAAAGCAGCTTCCTACAGCTGGATGCACACTGAAGGAAGTAAAGCCCCAAAATACCAGCAAAACAGCTAGTCATTCTTTAAGCTGCTCTAACTATCAAGGAACCATCCTGTTCCAACAGGAACAACCAGTCGCAGGAGATCTGCAGTGACTCAGTGCAGCTATATTTGCTAACATGTTAAGTTCAAATAAAACAAAGCAAAACTGTCCTTTCAAAAAGAGTGTGGTAGTAACCGCCAGAAATTTCCAATCTGACTTTTCTCACTCTTTAATGAAACTATTCATTGTATTCATAGAGTGGGGTGGTTGTTGGTTAACTGCAATCCATCAGAAATGCTCGGAAGGCAAGGGAAGATAAGCTTAGCTTTGCAAAGGGCCTTATGAAGAACACCATGAACAAGTCTCACTGGGCCCTGGGCAGAGGACCATGGTGTACATTCGGCACAGAGAACAACTGAGTAGGGAACTTAATTGGCTCGCAGTCTCACTTACTTCACCACTGATCCTCGTGATGGAAGTCTGCACACAACGGTAGGGGAACTGAACAGCAGAGCTACTGCTACTCCGCCAGGGCTCAAGGACTGGAGTAGAAGCCTCTAAGGAGGAAACAAGATCTAATTGCATTCCAGACAATCAAAAATTCAGACATTAAAACCACATGACAGGTATCTTAAGAAAACCAGAACTGGGAATAAGTTACTATCTGACAGAGGGGAGGAATGCTGGCACAGAAGTCCAGGACACAGCGGACAAGAAGGCGGTAACTTCCAGGGGCTCAGTTAGTGCCTTAATTCCACCATGGAATGAGAAAGAAGATCTATGGATATGGCAGTCAGTCAACACTGAACTTTGTGTGTGTGCATATTTGTGTTAACATATGCATGTATATGTATATGAAGCTAACTTTAATTGAATTCTGACACCAATCACTAATTTCAGCCCATTTCTGGGAGCAGAGGAAATATAAAAGCAGCACCAACTACTCAGCAAGAGTCACTCAAGCACCTGAGAGTCAAATCATCTCATTAAACCTTTTAAGAAATATCTAATAACTACACCTAAGACCAGGCACTTTAACAGAACCCAGCTTACCCCACAGGTACTTTAGGACCCGTCTATCAGTCAGCTGCAGAGCTACAGTTCTGGTCACTGGGCTGCAGTACAGGCTGATTACTTCTCCATCCACAGGCACTGACAACCTGATGTAAGACAGAGAAAACGTCAGTCACAGCAGATACACTTAGGAGCACATATCTAATTTCTGCCTTCTTGTAGCCAGATGAATAGACACACATCTCCAGCAAGGACTTTGTTCAGGTAAGGATCTTCTGTAGTCCTCTCACACCTATGTCAGCTGACAGGGGCACCGCAAAGCGCCAGCAACTCCAGCCAACAGGCATCTGCATAACTGCATTGGTCACTGTCAGCACTGCAGCACTCTGAAAACACATCCATCTTTTTCTGTGCTACAGTTCATATGCAAATCATTCTGTCTTTGCTGGGTGAGTGCTGCAAAAAGCAGCTCTCCTGATCTCTTTGGGAATGCTGTTTCAGGTGGCTTTCTTTTGTGTCTGGCTTTAGCTCAACTGGCCCCACAAAGACCAGAGGTGGGGAGGAGAAGTAGGACAGTTTTGATGGCTACTGGTCCCCTTCTGGACCTTGATAATGGTGGGAAAAGGGTCGTATGGAGGAATACACCCCTTCTCCCCCACGGCCCTTGAATTCCAAGAACAGAGCTATCCTGTACTGATACAGGTGTGTATCAGTAGCACGCACGCACCCTTGCCAAGCTGGGTATAGGCAGCATTAAGACTACAGGCAAGTGCTGACCAGTAGGCAGCTTCATGAGCGGTTTGACTCCTCCACTGGAAGACAGCCAAATTCCTTAACCCATGGCCTCCATGCTGCAGGTCTAATCAGAGACTTAAATCCTTCTGGGCACTGTCCAGAAGCATTCTTAGACTTCAGCCACAACTGACAGATCTCTGGTACCGTATATTCAGGCTCTCTTCTTCAGCTCCAGCCACGTGAGGCACTGCAGTCAGATGGTGAAGGACAGACTGAGCAGCGTGCTGACCTTGACCAACAACCAGGAAGCTGTCATCTGGCAGCCAGGTGAGAAATCGGAGCCCCAGAGGATTCATCACTTCATTGCTGCTGCTGCTCACATCAACTCTGTCACAAAATAAGAGAGATTGGGACACAAATAGAACCTGATTTCAGTAGGCCACCTCACTAGAGAGGCAGAGGACTTCCTAAGCACAGCCCGGCTGTTCAAAATACAAAAAATGGCTGGGAGGGCTCCAGTGCGGAAACACAGATATCCAAAGCATGTATCCTGCCACAGGCTGAGCTGGAGATAAAGGAAGACCTAGGAAGCTCCATCTGTTTTCCCTAGGTAGTACTGCTTCCATGCCAACTACCTCTACGAACAAACAGAGAGCATGGTGGGATTTTTAACCTCATCACTGTCTCTGTCATGCAAGCAGCTCTGCTGCTCTGTGTGTTGTGATCAAGAGTGTGGGCACTGCACCATCGTTCTTTTGTGCACCAGGCTCAGGAAGGAACAGGAAGGGATATCTCAGTGCTGTCACTAACAGTCACTGGTTATGCTAGATTGAGATCTTAGTAAAGGGCATTTCTCAGTACTAGCTGCAGACACAGTGTCAATAAAATGAAACCATGTTATCTGACAGCCTCTTAAAAATCTTGAGAAAAGTGGTCAGAGCTGTGACCTCTAAAGCGTCCAGTCATATACAAACCTTTCCTCCCCTCAACAGCTGTAGTAGTTCTATATTACCTGTAGGTCTTCTCCAGGCATGGTGTTTCCACAGCTGCTTTGAAGCCATCTCCTCCCACAGCTCCAAACTTGACAGAAGGGTCATTCACTGTACTCTGTCCTAGCAAACACAAAGCAGAACAAAGCGGAGTTTAGAGATCCACCCAAGAGAGCCCCTTCTGTCTTCAATCTTCTCAAAGAGTAAATGCTACATGAAAATATTAAAAAAAATCAAAAAACTCCATCCCTACTTGTACAGCCAAAATGTAATTCTTATTAACGCTCACTTTGAGGAAGACAGTCACCTTCCAACACTGCAGTACAAACCAGCTGTTTCCTCACAGCACATGGTATATAGAACTGCTTTGGGAAGTGCTGGGTGTTCCAGACAGATTCTCAGACACTTCCCAGTGACAGTCAGCATCATATCATCAGAGAAGCTTACGCAAGATACCATGTGCTGCACTCAAGCTGAAGCTATGCAGAGGAATATTACCAGCAAAACTGCACAGTCAAGTACCAAACACTGTCTTCTCACAAAGTCAATGCACCACCAATATGCTTCTATGTCACTCAAACCACTGGAAATGAGACCAGAGCTTGAACTCACACTTAAATCTACTATGTCTTGTGTGAAGATTTAAGTGACCACCACCTTACTAGTCTCCCAAGGTACCGTTCTCAGGAACACAGGGTTTCTTTCAATGAGGTTGTGACATACTCTCACCATATCTGTACACAGAGATCCTGTTATCAGCATCCAGGACAGCCATGTCCCCACTATGGTTGGGATCTGTGTGAAATGCAACCTGATTAACTGCCTGTTGGAGCTGGAGCTCATAGGTACACATGGGTGGAGGCACCACAGCATGCTGGAAGGCTGTGACAAGCACCTTATCTGTGGAAGAAAAGAGAAGAAAACCTAAGATGCACCCTAGTCCAAATGTTAGTCAAGCTCTTTCTGGATTCTTTATTGGAAGCAGAAATAATGTTACAGGAAAATGGCTGCTGTGCTCTTAGCGGTTATCTTCATTGAACTGCCCCTGAAGCTTCTATCAATTAATGGACCCCTCCCTAAAAGCTCTGTAGAAACAACTAAAAGAAGAATGGAGCACAAAAGGCTACTCCTCCATTTTTGACCCTAGAGCTGGAAAGCTGTCCCACTGCTTACCTCCATCTATAACAGCCACATTTGCCATATGTTGACTATTCTCCCCCAGCCCATGGTCTGTGGTCCAATGCCAGTCGTAGAAGAGGTAATGCCAGCCCTGGCAGAGTATGTGTAGTCTGTACAGGTTCTCTCGGTCCCACAGCAGTGAAACCAACTGATTTTCCTCCAAGCTACCAAAGTGTAGACTTTGCTTCAGGTACCAGTGATAGTTGCCTGTGGTCCACAGCTGAACTGCACAAAAACAAACAGTTACAACAGTCTAGTATCTGAGATCCAGTTAAAATCCTCCCTCCCAACCACCACTGCCCTTCTAGGGTTGGGTTAAGTGCAATTAAAATAACAGCTCTAGTCTTCAGTCCACAAGCTGTGTCATACAACACACAGCACAAGAAAACAAGACACTGCAGAAGTCAATCCTAAAATTCACTGAGGTACCCTTGTGAGACAGTACCCTTCTTTAATGAAGGGCTCAGACCTTTAGTATTCCATTTCCACTTCCAGTTACAGCAGTCTGGAAGATGCCTTGGACTCAGGCTGAACTACCAGTTCCTCCTCACCAGAAGCTCTGGTTTTGGCTGGGATAGTTAATTTTCTTCACAGTGTCAAGTACAGGATTGCATTTTGGATTTGTGCTGAACGCAGGGTGGAAATGTGATGCTTTATTTATTGCTGAGCAGGGCTTACAGAGAGCCAAGGTCTTTTTTGCTTTTTGTACTGCCAAGCTGGCAAGGAAGTTGGGGATACATAGGAGGTCAGGACAGGTGCCCCCAGCTGACTAAAGGGATATTTCAGACCACATGACATCATGTTCATATATAAAGTGAAAAGAAGAAGAAAAAGGAAGAAGGGGATATTTGGAGTGATGGCATGTTTCTTCCCAAGTAACCATTACACATGATGGGGCCCTGCTGTTCCTGGAGATGGCTGAATACCTGCCTGCCCATGGGAAGCAGTGAATTAATTCCTTGCTTTGCTTTTTATGGCATTTTTGGCTTCATAGTAAACAGTTATTATTTCAACCCACGAGTTTTCCAGTTTTTACCCTTCTGATCCTCTCCCTGATCTTGCTAGTGGGGAACTGAGCAAATGACTTTGTGGGGCTTGGCTGCTGTGTGTGATTAAACCATGACACCAGCACAGTGGTCTCAAAGACACTGGTAAGCCTCCCCAGTGTCTCCTAACCCTGCAGGTAAGTGCCCTCTGCTAAAGACTTTTGCAGGAAAGTGTTAAAAGCCAGAGCCTCATGGAGTGCTCTCACCATAAGTGTTTGGGCTGGAGCTTTCCACCTTCAGGTCTTGCAGCCATATAGCCAGAATTGTAGAATCTGCATTCCAAAGCATTTCATTAACCTGCACAAACAAACATGTCTTGTATTAATATTCTCACTCCCAGAAAGTTTACAAGACCAGGAGGTGCTCCAACAATAAAAGGTGCATCAGTTAACATATAAACAGAGCCCTCATGTATCGCAAAGCTCCTGACAAGGCACCCTGAGAAGACCTCAGATGAGGCCACAAAAATGACAGCAGCATTCTCTTTGCTTTCCTTGACACTGAGGAAGCTTCTGCCAAAAGACCTCTCAGCATCCAAACACAGAAGCTGAAGTAACACCCAAGCAATAGCTTCTCATCTATTTGGAATAATATGAGCATATAAACCCACTCTTGCAATAGCTGACATGCTGAAAAGAACTTTTGAATTGTTTCCCTAGTATAAAGTATATAGAGCCCAGAAGTACCCCAGGGCTATAATCATCCTTTAGTACATGACTTTGTACTATGGGCTTGCAGAGGTCATTGCATCTTCTCCACAGGCTTCTTCATTGTTCTCTATTCAGGTAATTTCTTCCACTAGGATAAGCACGAAGTATTAGGATTAAAAACCTCTTCCTACAATCTGGAAGAGATCTAGTCCTCTCCTCCATTACACTCTCATCAGAGAAGCAGAGACAAAGAACTTACTTTGACCTGCCCTTTTGGGAAAGGGAGGGTGAACTCTCCATGAAGAAGCCCATTCTTTTCCAAAAAAACCACATCATGTCTGTTGGGTTTTTCTTGTGTAGATGCTATCAGGTTTCCTGAGGGCCTTAAAAAAGAGCCAAATGAAAATTCACTGCTTACACATCACTGACTGTCATTTTAAATCCCAGTCATCTCACATTTTTTCCAGTGACACAAAGAAAAAGGCAGCAGAGGATGTGTTTTCCTCAGCACTGTTCAGACAGTCATGGGTCCAGCACAGATCAGACCTTATGGTATCCACAGGTGACCACATAAATGTCAGCACTAGGAAAGGAACCTGTGATATTTCTTTTTACACGGCTGAGCCCAAAACCACTTGACACTAACTATATGCAGAGAATCTATCCCTTCTTCCCCCTTGTGATGCAAGTGTTAGGATTTTCAGGGTTTAAAGGGCTACTCTTTCTTATGCTGAATCAGAAGGCAACTTTCTTCAGGCCTTGGAAAAAATCAACAAATTGCTGAAGAAATTAAAATTATACTGATCAAAGACCGTGACCAGGGAATAACAAGCAACACTGCTGTCGGCATGCAGACTGAGGTACTACTCACTTCCAGGACAGTGCTTGTTCTAATCCTGAGACAGGCTCACTTGTTGACTGCAGCACAAGCTCTCTGCTCCACACCCGGACCTTGCGAGCACCTACAGGTTGAGAGAGCAGTAAGATAAAGATCTAGGAAAACAGTGGGAAGAGACCTTCCTAATTTTATGAGGATGGAAGAGCAAATTTTGATGCACATGTGTAAAAGGAGATTTATCTTGTACACCTTGAAGGCTAAGAACTTAGATTCTGTGTCAGGCAGATCTCCCATAGTAACAAGTGACTAAAGGAACTGTGTTAGGAATTTCAGTCCTATGTAGTTCAGTCATAATAATTTCCCCCTCCAGCTTTCACCACAGAAATGTTAAAACCTTGCTATAAATTTATGATCCTCACTAATCTGAAGTACTGAAGGTGAAAACCTTCAGATGTGTGGAAGAGCAGTGAAGTTTGATGCAGTACAATATGTTGACCAATACATTTAAACTGCTCAGAAAGAAGGTATTAATCATGGAAAACATCTGTTACAGTCTTAAAAGTAATGCCTATTTTCATCACCTCTTGGACTTCAGGGCAAAACCAAGGGAAAAGTATCACCAGTATTTTAAGAACAGTTAAAAACAGTTAAAGCCAGTTTAGCCTGTGTAAGGCTAAACTCTTGTATGAGGGACTGTGGGTATATGAACCCAAACAGATTAATCCACTCGGCTTTGAGAGCCTATCAGGTATTGCTTAAAGCTTGAGCAGGGGAAAGAAACAGTTCAGACAGTATCTACAAAGTAGTACTCCCTCCTGGCATCTCACTGATCTGAAAACCAAACCACAAAGAAAGCATTCAAAATATAGTATCTATAAAATGGCTCTGAGAACATTAGAGCAGAGAAAAGAGCAATTAAATAGCTCAGTTCACCCTCACTTTTAGTGACCAACAGGTCACAAACAGTTCTTGCCCAACCTAGACTCTGCTTAAGAAGCCTTTCACACATGCTGGTATTTCAAAGAAGTTTGGTGCCATACCAGTCTCTGGACAGACAGCACTCACTGCAACAAACTGCCCGTCTCCTCTCCACGTCACTCGAGGCCTGCCATCATCCCAGGCCGCTGTCGGTAACACTTCCTGAAGTCACACAAAAGAAAGTTGCATCACACCTTGGGAAGGCAACTCCCGTCTTTGTCCAAACAGACTGCTCTTCCAAGAGCCTCAGGATGAAATCCATCCATTAAGAAGTGTCAAGACTAATAAGTCTAAAACTCTTTATTCAAAATGTTGGTTTAGGAAACACTAGAATTAAAACTAATTCGATCTGCTCCTTCTCCAAGTGCCTATGACTGTTTTCACATGCTCACATACTATCCTTCCCATCCACCAGGATCTCTACTTATACGCAGCAGTGCGTAAGCTGGACACATGGTGAATTGAGATGTGTTCAGGATTGATGCTGGAATGGCTGCAAATCTTACTTTGAGCTCTGTCTGAAAAGTAGTAAGTAGTCTCTGATGCTTTCTTGAATTCAAAGGAAGATAAAAATGCATGATTTCAGACAACACAGAAACAGACAGAAGCAGCCTACGAAGAGAACTACCAGAAGGGTGGTGGCAAATCAGCACCACAGGAGTAACAGAAACTCTCTTTACGCACGTTTTCCCTGAGAGAGCATTGGCTTGACACAAAAAAAGCAGTATAATACCGTCTGTTTGCGATGTGCTGCCTGTTTCCCTTCTGATCCATGGAACTGTGTCTCCTTTTTACCCCAGCCAAGAGCAACAAACTTTCCTGAAGAAGAAATAATTCTTGTAGTGGAAGATTTACAGATAATACCTTAATTACTGCACACTATGTACACAACCACAGTCCCAAGCAATCCACACCCTCTCCCCAAATTTTATTCTAAAAACGTGCTGGGAAGTTAAGTAGTCTAGAAGGTACTTTGGTACATGGAACTTAGTCGAATTTATGCTGGAAAGTAACAACATTGACTTTACCCTTCAGCTGTCCAGTAGCATTACAGTCTAAATAAAATGTCTCCTGGGACCTCAAAGTGCTCAGCTTCATTTCCTTACTTTCCACATGCTTACAACATATAAATTACATCAGCAAGGGCAACTTCATTTCAGTGCACCTCTCACCTTCCCCAAACTCATCCTGGTGGATTTGCTTCTCAGTAATTGGTTCAAAATCCCTTGTCATCATGATGAGTGTCTGCTGACCTGCAAGGCAGATATTAAACACAGTAAACAGTATTGATACCGATATTCTTGCAGCAAATAAAAACTTAAGTGTTTTCCTGTGTGCTCACATTATTCTGTCATGTACCTGAATACAGAAAACGTGGTACTAGAGAGAACATATCCTTCAAAGCATGAAACCTCTAACTGAAACGGAACACTTCCAAGTTTTTCTCCACAAAAATATGCTTCCTGGTCTAAAAGTAGTAAGTTTTTTTCACCTTCCAAACAAGTATCTGGTTCCTTTTTCTCTTGAGATACGGAGGACAAGAAGGCAACTGGGAAGAGTTACCATGGATTTATAAAGAGGAAATCATACCATCTGGATAACCTCCTACAATGAGACGACAAGCTTGTGAATATGGGGAGAACAGTGGATTTCATTTATCTCGACTCTAGTAAGGCTTTTGATGCTGTGTGCCACAACATTATCACAGACAAACCCATGCACTATGGGATAGATAAGAGGAGAATGAAAACCTGCTGAACCGCCAAGCTCAAAAGCTTGCTAACACTGTCAGTAAGTGCAGCTTGAAGGTAGTCACTGGCGTGCCCCTGGACACAGGGGGCAATGATTAACACCTTCCCTAATGACCTGGAGCACGGGACCCTCAGCATGTTTGTAGATGGCACAGAACTGGGAGAAGCAGCAGGTACAGTGGAAGGTTGTGCTGCTGTCCACAGGGACGCTGTCATTTAGGCAAGATGGGCTGTCTCATAAAGCTCAACAATGAAAGATGTCCTGCATATAGAAAATAATAATCTCAGGCACTAAGACAGACTGGGAACCTAGTGGCTGGAGAGCAGCTTGGCAAAAAAACATAAACTATGTTTCCTGACACACCAAGCTGAACTAGCTAGCAGTATGCCCTGCTGCACAGGTGGAACACAACATCCTGTCTGCATTAGGAGTGCTGCCAGCAGGTTGTGGGAGGTGATCTTGCTCCTCAGTGCTGGTGGGACACATGCAAAGTTGACTCTATTTTTGGGCTTCTTAGTGCAAGACAGACAAGGACATACTGGAATGAGTGTTGCAAAGGGTGAAAATGATGATTAAGGGCTTGACAAATCTGTCACACAAGTGGAGGCTGAGAAGTCAGACTGTTCTGAGAGAAGGCTCCAGGAGAATCTCATCAGTGTGTGCAAATATATTATGTGAGAGGTGGAGTAGACACAGCCACGTTGTTTGTAGTGCTGAGGGACAGCACAAGAGGCAATGGGCACAAACTGAAATACAGGAAATTCCCTTAAAATCTAAGAAAGGGTTTTTTTTTACTCTGAGGGCAGTTACAGATAGACACAGGATGCCCACTGGGGTTGTGGGGTCTCAAATGTAACTGGGCACAATCCCCCAACAATTTGCTCTAGGTAACACACTTTGAGCAAGGTGGTTGGAATAGGCAATATCCAGTTTCAGTCTCAAGCATTCTAGGATTCTGTTTTTTTTCTGAGGCTAATTTTATTTTCTAGGTGAGTCACACTAGTTAATTAGGGCCTGTGACACATGTATTTCCTACCAAAGGCCAAGAAACAGCTTTGGTTACTAAGAAGTCAACCGGTGATATAAAGAAGTCTTTGTTTTTGAGGCAAGATCAAATGTACTCTCTGGGAAGATTTTAATGACTAAAACATGTTCCACAAAGCAGCTTTTTGGGTCTAACCAATTTCTGCTTGGATCTCCCTCCAAAGCACCTTATGAATCATGAAATGAAATCTAATGTATTTGATCTGGCAGAGTTTTTCCCACTTTAAGCGCTAGTCCCAATTTTGTAACTTTTTCTTCCTCTCTCTGAATCTTAGTTACATTTTGTGCTTTAGCCACAGAGAGTTTCAATCCTACAGGCAGAAAGCTTACAGGCTTCTTGTTGATACCTGTTGCAAGCAAAACGAGCTCTTGGTCAGGACTCCAACTCATGACACTCAGACCACTGTCCACACTTCCAACACATTCCACCTGCAAGACCAAAATAAGATCACAGGAACATGAGCACAGCACTATCCCAGCACAAAAGCAAACAGCCACCAAGGCAAAAGAAACTTGCCTCCTACTTAAAAAAAAAAGTATAACTTCACACTTTGTATTGAAAAAAACATTTCTGACTAAAAATGGTTCCAGAATGTTTATGAATGACAGCCCAGGTAATGCAGAGTCTAGCACATTTTACCACACACCATTTTAGAAGGAGCTTTATTCCAAAACTCTCAGTCTTATGTCAGCACATATAGTGTCAATACTAATGTGGCCTGATAGGGCCTGTGATTCCATTGGTAAACACTCTTTAGTAACAAAACACAGACATAACGATTCTTACCTAGGGAATTCCAACACACAGGTAAACTCTGACCAGCCTGTGTAGGCTGAACTTGACAACTGTATATACATGCACCAATGTCAAAGTTTATGGAAAACTTGGCTAATTTTACTGAGCAACTCCTGAGCAAGTAATAGCAGTAGGCAGAGAACTTTTGTTATGCACGGTTACTCTTCTGATTTGCAAAAGGCATGAAACAGAACAACAAATACACCATTTGTTGTGATAAGTATAATGCCATTCAAGGAATCAGGCGTGGGTGTCACAATCTTTACAGGTAAGAAAAGTGAGACTGGGCACCAGTCTGCAGAGTAACTACCACTCATGTAGAAAGGGTTTCAGAATAAGCAGAGGAATCTTCCAGACCTCCATCTTGGGGCCCAGACTGCACCAGAAGAAGATTGGAACATAAAGCAAAAAAACGGGAAAAGTAAGCCAAAAAACCACAAAGTAAAGAATCTGAAGTCAAACCTATTCTCTGACACATCTATCACTGTAAAATAAGTGTCCTGTATCACAAGCACAGTTAATTTCTTTTCCCTTATGACATGCTCTAAACTGCAATACAGGACACATTTTTCAGATACAGCTAAATGCATATTTCAGTGGTATTGCAAATCAAGTGCAAACATGAATAAAAGCGGACAAGGTGCAAATAACCACACTTTTACAGCTAACCCAGACAAACCACTATCATCTCTTGCCCACTTAAACCTGCACTGTTGGACTGCTATTGTGGGAGCTGATTCAGAGTTCAGAGGGTGCTGTTGAGGTGTTTAAGTGCCTTACTGAAGACGACACAAATCTGTCACAGAGGAAGAAACAGAGCAAGTATTCCAATTTCTGCCATATCCTAAGTCATGTCAACATGTATTAACTGATAACAAAATGGTAGCTACACTGTGAATGGATTACTTTATTCTTTACCTAGTCTCAGCATGTTTCTGTAAGATCAGATCCTTTGCTGCTGGGAGCCAGGCTGTGGACAGGCAACCCATCATTTCAATTCCAGTTCTTTTACACAGCATATATTCTGTCTTTAGTCATTCTCAAGGCTACCACAAAAATCAGTCTGTCTGCCCAGAGAATGCAGACTAGCCACAGCTCAGCATACAACTGGCCCCTAAAGAAACTTTAAGTGTTATTCTTTCCTCTGATTTTCCCCAGTACTGTTGAGTCTTTCCTGCCATATGAGTGTTACCTGTTTTGTGCTCAGATTGCACAGTAGGATGTCTCCAGCTGCTGTAGCAACACACACACTCTCCTGCTCTGGAAGATCTTCGACACCCACGATGCAGCCACTTCCATCCTCAGGCAAGAACCCATCCAGAGTCAGGGAAACTTCTCCTGACACCTTGATACAGAAAGGTCAATGGCTTACTAATTACACATCACCTCACTGGGATTTTTGCAGAAATGACAGAGTAAAAGCCATAGGTATATTTCATCTCACTGCAGTTACACAAAGCATTACACAGTAAAAGACAGTGTGTGAATAGCACCAGAAAAAAAACCAGTTTGCGAGTACTTATCTTTGCTTATCCACAGAAGATGGTGAAGATCCTCTTATGGTAAAAGTGATAGAAAAAAAAAACAGAAAACCACATATGGAAGCAAACAAAACGCAACTTCCAGTTTGCCCTGCTAATCATCTTTCAACATCCTTTTCATACTTCATTACAGTATTAAGAACTTCACAGCATGAAGTACAAGGGTAACTGCTTAAAGTGTCCCACTGCTCTTAAGGGGGCATGCGGGCTTCTAGACACAGCATAAAAAACAATTCCTAAGAGAATCATTAAGATGGTTCAGGTACAGCAATCTTTGAAAATTAAATCCTTGGAAAGCTCCAGAGGTCTTTTGTTAGTTAATTTCAGAACTGAATGTACTAAGGAATTAGATCCTCAAAGTTGCACAGGGAGAAGAAAGCAACCCAGCTCGAACCCAGGAATTCATTACTTAATAGCATTTTATTACTTTAGCGGTATGTTGGAGATTTTCCTCCTAGTGCAAAATTGCAAAAGCTTCCTCATGTACTCTTCACTGTCTCTTCGTCTGCTTGATTCTGTTTTGTGGACCTGCCCGGACGCAACTGTTCGCCAGGTCGTGCTTAAGACGTAACCACGCGAACGACACGCGTCTAACACAGCCACGCTCTTAAAAAGGCAGATTTAGTATTTCAGAAGCACAAAAAGCCTCTTCAGCCACCAAGACCACAGTGCAGCAGCTTCCAGGGCACCGTGAGACAGCAGCAAGCGGCGGCGCGGAGCAGCGGGGTGGGTCCAAGGACCGGCAGACCCCGCCGGGAAGGGGGACCTGCATCAGGAGACAGGCGAGTTCCCGGCGAGCTCCCGCTGGCGGAGGCGCAAAAGCTTCCTTCCACCTTTGCAACCAAAGCCGACCCCACACCGGCCCCGGCAAGCGCCAAAACCCTGCCCCGCAGCCGCGGCTCTCACCGAGTCCTCGGCGGGCCGCAACTNCCCGCAGCAGCCGCAGGTTCCTCATGGCGCAGGGAGCGAGCGATGGAGACCTAGCACGGAGGGAGGCCGGGCAGCGCCACCGCCTCACGGCGCCGCCATGTCGAGCAGCGCGGGCGGGCGGACGCAGGCGCCGTGCGGGGTGTCGGGCCCGCAGGGCGGAGCGCGGCCTCCCCTTCCCGCCGTGGGCCGTGAGGGGCGAGCGGCCGCGGCTGAGGCGGCGAGTGCAGCGCTGCGGGTCCTCAGCAGCTCAGCTCCTTGTGAGCCTGCACAAATAACGGAATCACCCAGTGTGGAGAGCTGTAAGGTCACGCAGTCCAACCACCCACCCAGCACTGCCACTGTAAGCCTTAAACAACATCTCCATGTCCAGATGCTTAAACACAAAGGATGGAGTACTCCACCGCCTCCCAGGGAAACCTATTCCAGTGCCTGACAGTGATAACTTTTTTCTGATATCTAATCTGAATCTCCCATGTCTCACCTTAAGGCCATCTCCTCTTGTCCTTTCACTGCAGGCACGGCAGGAGAGACCGACTCCCATCACGCTACACCCTCCTTTCAGGAGTTTTAGAGTGATGGGGTCACCCCTGAGCCTCCTCTTCTGGAGACTTAACAACTCCAGCTCACTCAGCCAGTTCTCCTACGACATGTATTCTGGTCCTTTCATGACCCTTGTTCCCTTCTCTGAACATGCTCCAGCACATCAATGCCCTTTCTAAAGTGAGCAGCCCAGAACTGAACACAGCACTCAATATGCAGCCTTGTCAGTGCCAGTGTATAAGATGACAGTGGGAGCAGGATGATTCTTTTGGAGCCATTTGGGCACGAACCAGCTCAAGTTTTCCAGTTGAGACTTTTAAGGCCCTTACAAGCCAGCCTTCCACTAGCATAGGTTAGTGCTGCCCTGATGCCACTGCTTCTGTCACACTCTGCCACCTCCCTCCAGGTGTGACTGATGGGAAAAGGTGTTCAGCCTTCAGGGGGAAGAAGGACTTCATTCATCAGTTACACCCTTCACACTTCCCCTTTTCCTAGTGGAGCCAGACTCCCATCAGTCAGTACTGATGATGTTTATGAAAGACAAGGAACTATTGGAGAAGGTCCAGTGGAGGTGACAAAGATGATTTGGGGCCAGGAGCTTCTCTCTTATGAGAAGATAATGTGGGAGCTAGGCCTGTTTAGCCCACAGAAGACTGAGAAGGGATCTTATCAATACATACTAATATTTCAAAGGCAGGTGCCAAGATGATGGTGCCAGATTGATTTCAGTGGTGCCCAGGGACAGGATGAGGAGCAATGGCCATAAACTAAAACACAAGAACTTTCACCTCAGCACAAGGAAGAACTTCTTTATGTTGAAGTCAGCAGAGCACTGGAATAGGCTGCCCAGGGAGGTTGTGGAGTTTCCTCCTCCAGAGACATTAAAATCCTACCTGAACGCATTCTGCTCTAGGCGATCCTGCCTTAGCAGGGAGGGTTGGACTAGATGGTCTCCAGAGATCCCTTCCAACCCTAACAATTCTGTGGTTCTGTGTGATTCTATGATCAGGTCTAATGGCCAAATACTAAGAAAAGACAAATTTGAAACACATTGTTTTTTTCTATGGCAATCTGTAAATTTTGCATGTTGTAGTCAGCTTAATGTGCTCTACAGCTTGACAATTTAGGCCAGCAGAAAGAGACTTGGACAGGTTTTCTTTTTGCTATTCTGGTAGTAAACTTGGGTAAAGTCAGTGATAAAACTCAGTAACACTTGCTAAATTCAGAGAGGGCTTTTTTGAGACCAGTGGAAAAGACATAGCTATCACTGCACAAAAAAAA
>VXBU01000736.1:0-24079 GCA_013400315.1 Bombycilla garrulus | reverse complement strand
GCTCTCGCAGCAGCACCCGGTGGTCTGCATCCACCACCCGGTGGTTTTGCAGCTCTGGAGGGAAGTGTCCTCCTGGCAGACAGCCCTTGCTGGTCCCGTCCAGCCCACGAGCTGTTCCCCTCTGCTTGCCTGCCTTCCGTGGGTCGCATCACCCTGATGAATCACTTTCTTCCCCAAACCCGTCTATATGACGGGTGTTGCTATTTTTCCCGCGGCCGCAGCACACGTCCCCCGCCCCGCTGCGCTCCCGCTCCCNCTCTGCGGGAGGCACGGGAGGGGCGGTGGGGTTTGCCTTTTCCTGATCGCAGCAGCAGCTTCGGAAAGGTTTGTGCAGGGTCCGCCCTGATCCGTTTCCATTGGTGAGTCGCTGTCAGGACCCCTTTCGGCTAAATGTATCTTTCAGACAGTTCCCCGGCAGCGACTGGACCGAAGAAAACCGGAGACAGACGCTGTTTTTCTGTTGCTGTTGGATTTGTTGGAGGCTGTGGGTACCGGCTTGGTGGTGCTTTCAGCAGTCGCCCTGTGCCACGAGACGGTGACTTCCAGGAGCTCCTCTCTACTTCCCTTAAGGAGGTGAGGTCTTTGAGGTCTCTGAATCTAGCTCGGACATGATTCCTTATACCTTGGTTCTTGAACCTCATGCTTACTAAATAATCTACTTTAAATTACCTAAAATGCTTGCTTAGTACTGTTCATGGTGTGACCCATGGACCATCAGGCTTGCAAGAAGTAGAAGTGGGATGGAATCTTCAGAGAGTATAGAAGATACTTAAACTGGTACTAACATAAAAGCCCCAATGTCTGTTTGGGAAAGTTTAAAGTGTTTGTTCCTCCTGATGATATTTCCTTTGTGACAAACAGAATTAGCTTGGAAATGAAGTGGTTTTTTTGTGTATTTCAGAAGCTTAGTTGAGGCCCCACCTTCTCAAGGAGTGCTTGTTGTTGGCATTTGTGAATGTGTTCAGCACCATGATCCACAGTGTTGTGGGAGCGAACTGAAAGAATTTAACTAGCTTTTCACAAAGAGTGAATGTTATTGGTAGTTGTCTGTAAAGCTAATGTGGGAACAGGACGGGGCAGCAATAACATGATGAGGCTTAGCCAGTGCTAGGATGGATAAACCTTTCAGTCATGAGGACAAGTTGTTCCTAAGAGCAGAGGAAAAATATTAGCTTGGGAAACATCCCAGTGTGCTCCATTGTATTATCTCATTGTCATGTTATCATACAGCTGGATGTTGTGCTGAATAGTTTTGTGTCTGCAGTTGGATTCACACTAACTTAACATTGCAGCAATTTATTTGCTTGCGTATTTGCTTCAGCTCTGTTAGTGTCTGGAAGTGAAGTTTCAAAAAATGCAAGAAGTTATTTATAGATACTTTCCTGATTGTTGTTAGCTTTCTTTATACAAGAGCTATGGGTATGTGCAACTCTGACCAAAAGAGTCACATCTGTCATATGGTTAAGCACTTGAAAAAGTACTCGGAAACATGGCAAAATTGCCATCCTTGCATAAGGGAAAATTTACCTGAATGTGCGCCTATGTAGCTGGCTACAGCTTTTATGTCTGAGAGAGAAGTTGAACTTGAGATTTACCAAGATCCCTTCCAGCCTGAGTTTTTATTTTCTCCTTTTACACTTCTGGGACCCAGGTGGTTACTTTGGTCACTAAGGCAACCAAATCTCTTTTGCAACGATCCCAGAATTACTTTCTCTCATGCATAATCCATCATATGAATCCATCGTACTGGATGAAGAACTAAGAGATAACATGCAGGCATTTTAACAACTACAGTCAGCTGACACAAATTATTCATAAGGATGCTGCATAATGCTGGATTTTTATCCAGATGCCATGGTTTAAAATGTTAGTTGAGCATTCAGTGCAAATACCAGGACATACTTACCTGCAATCCCTTGGCGTGACTATGTGCCTACCCCCAGAGCTTGTTATCTTGCCATGTTTTCTGCAGCTGTTCCTTAACATTAAGTACCGAATGCCCTGGTTATTGCTATTGATTTTGTATGCCCACAGGCTGTACTTATTTTTCACACAAGAGATTATGGTATTGTTTTATTTTTTCTTGGCTGCTAATTCAGTCTAATTTAGGAAAGGAGAAGGGAGAAAACAGGTGTTAGAGGTCATCTCAGCAGAGGAGGGCAGGGAGCAATGACCAAAAGTAGAGCTGGAGACCTTGGCTGGGTAGTTTGAATGCTAGGAAGTTTTTTTTTGTCATATGGCAGACCTGAGCTTTTTCCTTCCTTTTTTGTTGTCTGCAGGTTCTGTAACAGTGATGATATAATTTGGATCGGCTTATTTACCTAGAGAATTTCGTGTTTCAATCTATTTCCTTAGAGAGATGAAGAAAGGACCAGAAAGTGGAGCATGTAACCTTGCTGCTCCAGGAAATTTAGTGGAGTCCATTTCAGACACTAACAACAGCAATGGAACCTCAGCAAGAGAGAAAGACACACTTCCTTCTCCTGGAGAACTGGAAAATGTATCACTGAAAACCAGCACAGAAACATCCAGAAAAAAACTCTGTGGCTATTTAAATAAGCTGGGCATCAAGGGGCCAATCAAGACCTGGAAGTCTCGCTGGTTCTTTTACGATGAGAACAAATGTCGCTTACTCTACTACAGAACTACCCAGGACATTAATCCTTTGGGGTCTATTGATCTCTCCAGTGCCAGCTTTGACTGCAAAATGGAAAATGGGGAAGGAGTTTTTGAGATCAGAACACCAAGCAGAACTTTTACTTTGAAGGTAATGAAAAATTCCTGTGTCAGGACAGACACACTTGTACTAAGGTATCTCTTAGCTTGAGTTTGATTTAAGTCCTCCTAGCCTGGCTTGTTACCACTTGGACCTAAATTACTTGCATTGTTTTGGCAAGTCTGGGACTCCTTACCTGTGAGATAGCTGTTGTTTAACAGAGTAGGAATAAAAGCCAAACTGTGTTCCAAATTAAAGTAATTGAGGAGCCCTGCAGTCCACATGTAATTTGAACAGAAGTTAACTCCCCTGTGTAAAATGGTTGCTCCAGGAGGATTCTTTGCTAGACTTTTATTTCTGTGTAAGTCGTTGTTGGAAAGCTCTGGGGATGCTTCCTGTCTAAAACAATAGTGACATTCCTGCTTAGTCTTGGACCGTAATAAACCAAAACATTTAAAATTAGGTCAGTGGTCCACCGAGATTCTACCCCTAACACCCAAATCAGTGTTAGGACCAGAGGATACAGATACAATATATGCTTGATACAGCTGACCTTTTTTTCTGCTGACTTGTGCAGGAGAGTGGTGGTCATCTATGGATGTGTCTTATGTTAATGAGATGATTCCCCTCCCTTTCCTCTTTTGTGTTATGTTAGGCAATCAGCAAACAGGCAATGATGTACTGGCTGCAGCAGCTGCAAATGAGACGTTGGGAATTTTGCAACAGTCAGAGCAGATTTCCTGTGGGCAGCTCCCAGCTTGTGAATGAACCTCTGGCTGGAAAAACAAGTAGGTGTTGCAGATGTCGGCCTTTCTTCTGCTTTCAGCCCCTGATGATGAATGGTGTTCCTCATCTGGAAGTGGGTAGAAGTTTTGGCCAGGCTTTTAAATGCAGGTGCCAGCTATCAGTGCTTGGCCAATGTTTGACATTTCTGTCTTGTTCTGTATGAAGGTGAGTAAGCTGCCTCCTAATACACAGCATATGTTTGGAGATTTTCAGGTGTCTTGTCATCTCAATTTTCCTCACATAAGTGAAATGTGCACATTTGATATATCATTCTTGTGAGGCCTCTGAAGTTTAGAGTGAGTAAGGGTTTTTTTCAGCAGTGAGCTGAAGATGTCCATTCCTAGAAGGGGTCTAGACAGGTCAGTAGATCAGGGTATCCACCTCAACCAGGGTATCCACCTGTTTAGTAATGACCAGTAATGATCAGTAATGATGTACATTTTGTTTCAAACAAATAATCCCCTCCCTAGTAAGTGTCTGTTCTAAAAGATTCTGGCATCTGGCTACAGCAGGCAAAAATTTGGTTACAAACTGTGTTTGCAGAGTGTTACCTGTGCATTAAAGCTATTTTGTTTTGGTTTGGAATGTGGGAAGAGAACAGTAAAATTCTCCTTTCTTATATCTTTTGGCAGTTAAAGCTTGGTTGTTTAAGGTCAGTCATGCTCATATATATAGTTGAAATCACTTGATTGTCCTTGAGTAGATCATTCTGTTTGTACATGGAAACCTATGTAAAATTAAGGAAGCTTAATTTGACATCAAATTAAGGAAGCTTACTCTACTGTCCTTGTTCCACCTGACTACTTGAACATGGAGTAGTAAACTATTATGGCTGTCAGGTCACATAAAGGACCCAAAGTCCAATGAGTAAAAGCAAATGAGCAAGAATTCTGTCTTTGTTTTTATATTTATAGATGTAGTTGACAAGGAAGACTTTCTGCCTCTTGTGAAAACACCAACAGAAGCAGTGGGTTTAAAGGCAGCATCTTTGCCTGCACCCCAAACATCTACTGCTTTGCAGAACATCTCCCTTAAGCACCCTTGGACAGAGATACAGTAAGTGCATTAAGAGAACATGGTGGCCTGCCACTGTGAGCCTTCCTTGCTTGTTATGTATTGTGTGAAATGGGACTCTTGCCTAGGTTGGAGAACAGTGAAGCACCTTTTTGGAGGCAAGTCCAGGCCAAAGTAAACTTCCTGCAGGTGGGTCTTTCACATTCCCCTGTTCTGATGCATTTCACATAATCTAGCTCTCTTAGCAAAGATCCTGGGAGCAGACCTAGGACTTGGTTAAGCTCTCTTCAGAATAGTCAGTGCTTTGCATGCCTAGTGTGATGCATCTGCACAGCGGTCTTGGAAGAGCACATGGTCAGGTTCAGCTGTACTCAGTAGGTAGTCACAGAAGTCCATTAGCTTTTTCCAATGGTTTCAAATGATCTTGAGTTTTGTGTATTCTCCAAAGCAGGAACTCCAGTGAAAAGGAGCTTGAGCCTGTAACAAGGCCTGACTGCACAACTCGCTCTTGCTTGCTGAGTTTCGAGGATGTTAATATTCCTACTGCCTGCTTCTATTTGCTGTTAAATTTACAGGTCTTGGGCAGTTAGAGTTCCACAATGACAACATCATCAGTATCTCCATGTTTCCTAGTCACTTATTTACGCATAATCAAAAATGAGTAAGTGGCCATAGACGTGGTAGGCAGCCAGGCACCTGCCAAATATCGTTGGTGTGGAAATTGTCTGTAGTTCTTTTACCACCACTGCTGCAGCTACAATCTGATGCTTGTATGAAGAAAGATCTCCCATGAGACCAGAGTTTTATGTTAGCAGCTTCATTGACAGTCAGGAAGGCAGCAGACACTTAGTCTTTTCTAGACATCAAAACAAGAGACTTGTTTTGTTTTAGTTGATGGACAACACAGGAAGAAAAGACCTGTATGCGTACTTTCTGGTTTAGGTTTTACACAAACTACTTGTACATGTGTACTTACTCAAAGTCAGCTGCTCTGTTTTTCGGGCTATACATTCTCTTCTACTCATGTTGATTAAAAATAACACAAGCAGGTCTTCGGCCCCTGCTCCCATGCTTTGCTTTTGTGAGCTTGAGTAACAATTGTTTCTTTCCAGCTTCCAGTTGTATTGCTTCTTTTGTTTGGTAAACATTTCTCCAGGCTCTATCACTGTCAAGCTGGGTCTTCACGGGCATAACACATCTGGGGTCCCTGGATGCTATAGTTTCATGGGGAAAACAGTGCAGCATTAGATAGGGAAAACCAGGAAAATTGCATTGGATGAGTATTAACTGCAGACTCCAGGGACTGAAGGTCTGCTAGTCTTACACACCAGTGTGTTCTCCAAGGTCATCAATGTCTGCTCTTCTGCTCTGTAGCAAGGCAAAAGGATAATAGTATCTAAATGGGAGCTTCATTTACAGTTAGGAAAGCAGTGAACACTGAGTCTTTTATAGATTTCTAAACAAGGGAATTTTTTGTTTTAGCTGAAGGACAGCATGGGAGGAGAACAAAAAGATTTGTATACATAGTTTCTGGTACAGGTTTTACACAAACTACTTGTACATTTGTAGTTCCCATGATTCTATAAAGGCATCTCTTAGTGCTTCTGGCAATATCTGATACCAGCAGTTATAACTGTAACTGTTCCTGGGGCTGACTACAATTTTGTTCCTGAAAGTCTTTGCTACATTTTAGTTTATGACTTTGTAAAAAACCTTCAGTAAAGTTATTTACTAAATGTTTCAGAGTGCAGGACCTGTGGCTGCTTCAAATGTCATCATTTCTCCCAGATTTGGCTGTGTTGTAGGTTACTGAGCTTCTCTTGGCCCCTTTTCTTGGCGTCTGGGGATTTATGCAGCGAACTAAGGGTAGGGATGGATGAAGGAAGCAAAGGAGAGAGGAAGAGGAAAGGAGGAGGAGAGGGAAGATGTTGTTGGTCTACTGTTACCTTTGATCCTTTTCTTTGGTCTGAAGTGTTTATGTATAAGGCTTAAGCACATGAGGAAAGATCATCTGATTTTACGTTGCTGTGCTGTACTGATTTTGTGGCATGTTCGTAGTTTACACCATTTACAACCTTGCTCTCCTCAAATCCGCCAAATCTAAATCCACCAAACCACTCTATAAAGACTTCACTTTCTCAGCACGTGAAAGAGGTAAGTTTTTGGAGGAGGGCTGGGAAGTGAGGAGGGGTAAGGCATTGAATAGTTTGAATATGCACTGGCTGGCTGCAGTGATCATGGCTTCTGTTCACTAGGCTGTCTTGATCTCTTCTTGTTTCAGAAACACTGTCTACAATATTTGTGGTTCCAAGCAGCTCTGGGGGAGCAACAGCAATGTCTTTAGCTTTGATGAATTCCAAGAGCATCCTGAGAATGTGGATGAGGAGCAAGAGGCAGAAGTGGAGGCAGGATGTGCAGGTGATTGTTACTGAGCTGTGTGAGCTGAGTGGGATGCCTTCTAGCAGGGATTAGCAGGAGTGGAAAGAAGATGGTGACAAGTTTTCAAGGGCTGTGAAAACTCTGTTACATTCTCCCAAGCTTCTTCCTGTGTTGTTGCCACAAGACTAACTTTTTGGCTCTGCTTCAGGTTCCATCTGTCTCTATCTTCTACTTCTGGAACCTCCTGGAGAGGCAAAATAAATAAATAAAAATAAAATTCACCAGATTTATTTATTTGAGGTAAAAGTATAATTGCTGCACAGTCACAGGCTAAGTTTGGCAGCTCCACTGCATGCATACTTTTTCATGGTGGTAACTTCCATTTGTTGTGGGCCAGATTGATGAGCAGGGTGCAAGGTGGGTTAACAGGTACTATAAAGTGTCACAACTTTGTTTATTATGGGTATATCAGTGTCTGATCCTCACTGTTTTGGCTCCAATCTTGTGGGTCAATTTTCCATATCCTATTTGTCTGCCTTCTCTGTGGAACTGTTGTCAGTCCCCATAGCAGGACTTGGGAGTCCATAGTAGCAAGGCAATTCTGTTTAAATTATATCTATTTCCCCTCAGTTAAGGAGGGGACCCTGGAAGATGGGAGAGTGGGGCCCCGGCTGAACTGGATTAGGAAAGCCTGGTGGATGAACAGTGGCTTCCCAGGCTCTGAAGAATTGTCAAGGGAGAAGAACTCAGTGGATAAAGTGAGTGTCCTCCAGCAACAGATTCTGACACTCACAGAGGAAGTCAAGTCACAGAAGGTGAGTGGGGTGAAGAGACTGCTATTTCTAAGGGTCAGGGCCCTGGTGCTGGTCACAGGGACTCCCTTACACATTGGTGTGGTAGAAGCACTGAGAAGTGCTCAGCAGGCAGTAACTGGAAACCACTTGAAGCTCCTGGTGTTACTACCTGGTGTGTGCCTGAATGTGCCCAACACAAAAGAAGACATTCAGCCATTTCTAGGAAGTGCAGCTAGATGTAAGAGGGAGGTGAAACAATCCAAGTGTACTCCGCTATTGACTTGCTTGTGCATCTTTATTGCTCACTAAGTACAGTCTTGAATAGGTACTATGACACTGGTGAGAACTGCCAGGTGGAGCCATGGTATTAACAGCAGGTCATTCTTTCTGAACAGTGACCCACTTTTAAGGTGTGATTTGACTGCAGAAATTAGTGCATGGGTCACGGCAAGAGCTGTCTCTCATGAATGATACTGTTCTTCAAAGCATGGAGCAATGCCAGGTTCTCTGCTAATGATGCTGGCAGCTCTTCCAGCAGAAGAGGCAGGAGAGCCAAGTCCCATGTTGGGCAGTTAGTTGTGTCCTTGGTTTGCTTTCTTAGGTGTCTGAAACGGCAGAGCCCGAATCAGTGATGTGTTGTGGGGCAAGGTTCCATGCCTTCATGCAGCATAGAGTGAGGGAGGACGCTGGCAGACGGAAGGTTGAAATGGATACTGCAGTTTCCTTCTGGTAGCACAGGTGGAGACTGCATTATTTCCCTCCCATTTTACCACACTGCTGACCAGATCTCCATGTCCTCTGCTGGGCCTCCCAAGAGTGCTTGTAGGAAAGCCAGAGTTCAGACAGTGTGGGCAGCAGCTTTTCTCCTAGCAATCCAAGTCAAGTCATCTGTGAACTGCCAAAGAGACCTTTCAGGCCCAGCTCTGAAAGCAGGACTTCTCACAGTGGTGTCACTGTGACTTCAAGATTTCTTCATTGCTTTCCTTCTGAAAGGAATGACTTTCAAGATATTTCACTGTTGGGTCTATGCTGTCCATGCTGCCATTGCCCTGGACAGCACCGTACTGTGATGGTTTTGCATTTCCTTTCCAGGAACTGGTCAAACTGCTCCACAAAGCTCTGGAGGCAGCCCAGCAGGAGAAGCGAGTATCTAGCATGTATCTCACAGCAGCAGAAGATAAGGACAGGCTGGAGCTGGTGCGCCACAAAGTGAGACAAATTGCAGATCTGACAAGTCGACTGGAAGCTCTTGAACAAGAAAAGAAGGAGCTGGAGCAGATACTGACTTTGAGAGACACTCATATCCGGGAGCTCAAGGAACATGTGCAGCTTCTGATGGAGAAGAACCATGCCAAACAGGAAGTCATCATGACCTTGACAGAGCAGATGGCCCGAGAGCTCTCTGACCCCCTGCAAGAAGCCAATACTATCACTGTAGAGACATTGTATAAGCAGCAAGAGGAGATTGAGCATCTGAAGGTGTGTGAGATGGCACGGGTCTTTTGGGCCCATTTTTATGAGCGTCAGGTTCTGCAGGAGGGTGTTCTTTTCAGTGAGCACAGAATATAATTCTGCTGGTTGCTCCATCTGTCTCCAAACGAGAGGAAGGCTGGAAGGGGCTTACCCCATGCCAGTGGGGTACTAAAGAGCATCTGTGTCAGCTTCAGCTTAGAGCCTGTTTTGTTTGACTTCCTATCATCATTCAGTGCCTGCCACTTTTTCTCCCTTTCCCCTTTCCCCTCTTTGTTTTTTTTTCCCGTGACTTGCTGCCTTCACTTACTTTGCTCTATGCTTCTGTCTTGCAAATAGTTTCCCAATGCATCCTGGTTCTTTCAGATGCAGGCTGTTGGACATGCACAGCTGTAATAATGGGTTTGTGTGAAGTGGAGAATTGTCAAAAGAGCCACTTTCTGTAGATAGTGTTCATTTTTCCTGCCAGCCATGGGGCTGAGTTTTGTTTCATTAAAAAAAGAAGAAACCAACCAAAGTTAAATGATCAACCAAACAAAACCCAAACAAAACACATAGTCTTAAGTGCTTCCCTGGCTTTATATGATCTGGATCTCTCCAGATATGTTTTTAAGTATATATATAAGTATATATATTTAGAATTTTCAAATATCTTGTTGATGCATATTGTGCCTTGATTTCCTTTGTAGGCCGTATTTGTACTAGGAAGTTCTGTCTGCTCCTCAGAACACAGAATTTTCGAGATATTTTACTGTCCTTAACATAATCTGATGTCCCTGAAATGGGAGGGATTTCAAGCCCCTCGGGAACTTTCCTTGTGACTGTTTTGCTTCATTGCAGGATGATATTGATGCATACAAAACCCAGAACCAGTTTCTCAATTCAGAGATCCACCAAGTTAGTCGACTCTGGACAAGTGTTGCTGAGAATGAAAAAGCCCTTCTGATGAAGGTAAGGCCAAATGACCTTTCTTCCTTGGTGTGAACTGTTACCAATTTCTTTTCAAAGTTGGCACTGGAATAGATTTTGATCCACAAGGAATAAGCTTTCTTGTGGTTTTTTTTTTTTTTTTTAGTGTAACCTCTTTACTGCTTTGTGTTGTTCTGAAATTAGAGATGATAATTTTAATTCTTCAACAGAAGTAAAATACCCATGAAGATCAGTCTTAAAGATGCTGAAACTTAACCCAGATTTCTGCATTTCAGCTATGCAAATAAAAAAGCAATATTGTGTAGGGAATCAGCTCCTGAGAGCTGACAGTGTCCTAGCTCCATCTAGTCATGGTTTTTGTGCTGGACTTGGCACTGCCAGGTGGCAGCACTCTTGTAGTCTTGCAGGTAGATCAGAGTTCTTATGTTTTCCTAAGCTGTGTTTTTATTTCTAGCTGTCTAAGTGTAAAAAAACTGGTTACTCTCAGACTTACCTAATCCTGTTTTCTGGTCCTGAAACACTTTCAATGCTGGCATCTGTTCTGTGGGTTTTGCCTAGGATTTACTTTCCTGGGTTTTTAAGGTATTGTTGTGAATGAGTGTCTTAGGTTGCTTAAAAAATAACTGGCAAAGGTTAGGCAAAGCAGACACAATATTAAAGTGAAGGCATGGCAAAGCTCATTGCCAAGGTTCACTCTACTGCTTGCTAGATTGTTAAAGCACACAAAGTACTAAAACCTATAATCAGTCAGTCTAAAACTAAAATTAATTAAAAATCTACATGGAAGCTGGGGAAGGAAAAGGGTAAGGCTGGGAAAGCTATAGCATAAAAGGAATAAGGGAGGCCCTTCCATCAAGCCACAGGGTTCAGTGTGCAAAACTTAACTCTGGACTTGAACAATAGTTTGGGCCTAAAGATTTTAACAGCACTTAACAACACTTAAATAATGTCTGAATTGAAACAATTTACAGAAGATTCTATGGAATTTACTGCAATCACAACAGTGACTTACAGGCCTAACTTACTTACCAACCTAGAATATGTAAGTATCTAAGATTCCAGGTACATTTTCTGTAGCATATTCACACAGACTTAGAGTATGTACCAGGTACCTGTGAAAATTCTCCCTCGAGCTCAGTGAAGTGCCCATGTCAGATCTTCTCAGCAGGCAAAGGGTTGAACCTCGAGGAGTGAGGTTATCGGCCCAGGCTTTGTCATCATTGTTCTGCAGTGGCCCTTCAAGTACAGCAAATCTGAGAGTTCTTTGGCTCTGAGAGGCTGCAGTCAAAGGGAGGCTGCTGGTCACAGCCCACTGTGATCTCTGAGGAGAGCTCAGAGGGTTTCACTTAGGACCACTGTTTATAGGTTCACAAGAATTGCCTTTAGTCATAGTAATTTGCCATCCTGGCTACAGTTGGTAACTTCTGAAAATTTGATGGCAAAAATGTTCTTCCACTTGAGTTTGCTAGAAAAGTACGTTTCCAATGGTATTTGTTAAAAACAGAAGCAGATTAGACAGCACCAGTTTCTGGGAGCAGACAATACTCCTGATGAGCACAAGAGCTCAGCCCAGGTTCATCAAGACTGAGGCCTAATAAGCATTTCTGAGTTAATGTTATGGTCTCAGATGGGTGAGTGCACAACCAAAAGTATGTCTTCAGTCATGGATTCTGGAACAGGACAAAAAGCTGCTTCTGGATTGTTATTGCCATCCTTACACCTGTTTGCTTTCTAGTTCCTTGAAACCCTGCCTTCTTCCTAACTTACTGCCCTCTCATCATGGGACTGTCATAACCTCCAAAAACTTAGTAATCACATGAGCCTAGCATGCTCAGTATGAGGCAAAATGCTGATTAAAGAGGTAGTATGAAAGAAACCATGTTCCTTTTAGTCCCCTCTATATGCAGCCTAATTCTCTCTTGTTTTGTTCTGGTTTTCAACTTCTGCTTCCCTCTGAAAGGAGTCTCCAATGAGCTTCCTGTGAGACACTGGGTGAGTCTTGTCACCTGTGTGGCCTCAGTTCCCTGCTTGTGGAGTGCACTAATAATCCTTTTTTTTCCTGCTTTCTATGCACAGGACTAAGGTGGTGGCAGGTACAGTCCAGCTGTTTGATCTCAGTTGGGCTTCCTGTGCATGAGAAATGATGTGTACTAGTGCTGTGGGATTGGGGATGCTGAGGGGCATGTGGCCACCTAGTCTGTGGTGCCACCGTGTGTCCTGAAAATTGTATACTTATATGTCAGTCTCCAGAGTGGTATGTTTTATCAGGATACAGCTCAATGATGTAGAGAACCTGTCTAAGAATGAGGGGAGAAGACTGCAGAGAATTCAGATGCAGTGCTGGGTCTTTGACTGTGTTCTTAGTTGAGCTGGTGGGATGTGGCCATCTACTGATGCAATGCAGTAATTAAAGTAGGTGATGATGTAGTAGATCTCCCACTCAATAAGGAACTTCTTTGCATGCAGCTTGAGCTTATTCATAAACTGGTGATTCATTCATGGCTGCAATTCCACTGATTGTGGAAAACTACTAAATGTATTTTCCTGCTTTGGATTTCAGAAGCCATTACTTTCTGTGCAGACCAGGCCAGTAGAGAGCAGTGGCAGTGCAGGAAGGACTACCACTGAGTGTGCTCTTTCCTTCTTGTTTCCCCATCAGTGTGCCTGCCTGCAAGCAAGAAACTGCCAGATGGAGAGCAAATACTTGACAGTCTTGAGAAAACTGCAGGAGGCTGTGCCTGGCCTGCCCAACTCACATGCTGAATTGGTGAAGAACCTCATTCAGGAAGCTCTCCAGTGGGATGTGAAGGAAGAAGCAGAAGAAGGTTTTAACTTGAACCCTGTAAGGTAAGAGTTGGGGATATTCACAGCTTTGTAGAAGCCTATCAGCAGAAGGAAGTGTTCAGGCAAGATACATCTAAGAACATTTTATGGCAGGGGCCTACATTTGTGTCTGTGCCTTCCTGCACAGTCAGGGCCCCTGTTCTGTAGCAGTTCCCATTTCATCTGTTTGGTCAGTCTCATATGTTCTCCAGCAGGTAGCTTTGGAGATGAGACCCACCCCCTCCCAGGCCAGGCTTAGTCTCTTTGTCAAGAATATGATGATATCTAACAAGTTTCCCACCCTGTGGACAGACGGTGCACAAACCCTTGACAGACTGTACTATCTGTACTCTTCGTGTGTTCCGATCAGTAAGAAATTTGCATGATGTATAAAGAGATATCAGAAGGGACTGTGGATACCTGTTCTTTGATCTGATGCCCCAAATCCTTTCCAGTCCACTCCTACAAAACTGTCTCTGCACTGGGACAGGGTAGGAAGAAGGTAAATGGGCTGTGCTTGGTATTTATATAGGGGATGATGAGGTTGGTCTGCAGCTCAGAGCAGTTACACTTGAGCTGGTTTGTGCATGCTAGTGCTGCAGGCTGTCATTGTCTTCAAGGTTCTGAGGCACGCTGTCACATGCAGCTGCCAGAGAAGTGAAGGAGGAGTGCTGTTACAAACAAGTGTTTTGAGATAGTTTTAGAAAAATCACTAGCAAAGGTATCAGCAAAACCCAGATTTAATATTAAGTGACAGCATGACAAAGTGAAGTTGAGGTCTAATGAGAATTTTTCAGATCTCAGTGCATCCTGGAAAGAGGGAGGGTTGGGGGGGTGCATCCCCACAAGTACTTGTACTCTGGTGTGCATGATGTGAGCCTGGCAGCAGTCTGTAGCTGGCATTACCCCATGCAGAAGTGTCCTTGACACAGATACCACCAGCACTGTCATTTGAACTGAACACTGCCTTGTGTCCCTCCAGCGAGTATGATGAGTATGGGTTTATGACTGTACCTGACTATGAAATTGAGGACTGGAAACTCCTGGCCAAAATCCAAGCCCTTGAGATAAAGTCCAATAAGCTGCGGAGCCAGGAAATAGTGGAGAAGCCCCTCCGTGACCGATGGAACAGCCTTGGAGAGCTGAGCCCCTGTGCAGAGCTGAAGAGCCTGATCCGAAGCGGCATTCCAGTGGAGCACCGGCAGCGGGTGTGGCGGTGGCTGGTCAGCCGGCACTGCAGCCCTGTGCCCGGCCACTACCAGCGCCTGTTGGAGCAGAGCAGGAGCACCGAGCACCCTGCCTGCCGGCAGATCGAGCTGGACCTGCCCCGCACGCTGACCAACAACAAGCATTTTTCCTCTCCCACCTCCCAGCTCATCCCCAAGCTCCGGAGGGTGTTATTGGCATTCTCCTGGCACAATCCTGCCATTGGATACTGCCAGGGATTGAACAGGTGAGATGTGCTGGCTGTGAACAGCCAGGTGTGCTGCTTCTTCATGAGATGGCACTGAAAAGGTGTAGACATATGCTCTAAGCAGCCTCAGGCTCTTGCCTCTCTAGAGTTCTGTCCTAGCTCTAGGTATTTGCAGAATTCTGCATTTGGTGACTTTTTTTTTTCATCCAGTGTTGTTACTGGGATCCAGCAAGCAGCAGGATGCACTTGTGTGGCACTTCTATAGTTACAGAATAGGAAAGAACCTATAGTCACAGAATAGGAGGAAGAGTGAAGCAGTCCCAGAATAACACCACAAGGCTGGGGCTGAATTTTTAAGTAGTAATGTAAAGTAGTAAAGCAGAAGAACACCCTTTTTTGCTGAGAACAGTTGGAGGAAATGTTGGGAAGTGTTAACATGCGAGGGAGTTGCAGCAAATGACACAAGCAGAGACCGAGGAAACTACAGTTGTTCTGTCTGGAAAGGAGAAGATTTAGAGACTATAAAAGCATATTCACTTTTCAAAGAAGGGTATAGAAAAGATGAAGCTAAAAAAGGCACTAGGCATTAGCTGTGAGAAGGGAATTTCTACTTGGACCTTTTCACATGAGGAAGGTCTGTGTAAGCTATTTATTCCTAATGATCTTTGGATGGTCTTCAGAAAGATGATACAAGCTTTCCTCCAGAGAGCCCTTAATATAAGGTATCATCTTTCTAGTCTACCTAAAAGGCTGTAAGTCAGAGCTGAAGGAGGTTAGGACTGTAAAAGAATGTATGGAGAGATGAACTATATCACATAATATAGACTACCGCTGTGTGACCTCTTTCCTGTATTGAAATAGCCCAAATCAGCACACTACTAATTTCAGCAGATCTACAGAGCATTCCATTAGCTGGGAAACCTGGCTTTGTCACACCAGTTCCATATGTTCTGACAGAGCCACATGGGAAAGAAAATCACATCCCTGTGGTTCCTTCAGAAACAGATCACTTGCCTCTGTCTGGCTGTCCTGCCACATTTGATATTTTGGATGCCAATGGAGCTGGAGATGTGCAAAAATGTCTTGTATTCTTCAGTTCCTGTGTTGATGACTCCTCCTGCAGTATTGAATTCCCTCACCATGTCTTGTCCATCACAGATTGGCAGCTGTTGCTCTCCTGGTTCTGGAAGATGAGGAGAGTGCTTTCTGGTGTCTAGTCTATATTGTGGAGAACTTAATGCCAGCAGACTACTACAGTGACACACTAATAACATCACAGGTGAGCTGAGCACCCTCACATCTGATTGGACTCTCGTATAGTGATTTACAGTAAAGATGTAAAAGTGAGTAGTCAGCCTGTTGTGTGTTTATTTCTCACAGGACAGTGATAGCACCTTGTAATCCCTTCCACTGCAGAGGTACTGGAGACTTGAGAGTACAAAATTGTTACACTCACAGGAGCAGAACACACAGAGCAGCAAAATTGGTCACCAGCTCTAGGAAATGGGGTACCACTCCTCAGTAATAATATGAAAGTCAGTTTAGTCAGAAGGAAAGTGCCCATTAATTGCTCAGCTACTTATTTTAAAGAAGTCTTAATAGAGGTGAAGCAGCTAATTCTGGTATGTGTAGATTGAGTATGAGGAAGACACCATTTTGCAACCCTTCAGTTGATGTTTTTAAAGCTACACTCTTATCTTTGGAGTTAAATGTGGATGAAAATGCTGAGATTTTTATATTCACTGTATTTGCCTCAGTTCATGATCAAGTATGGTGTTAGTTCTCAGTGTGGGGTTCTTTGCACATCAGAATTTTTTTTTTAATGTCAAATCTTGTGCTGTGAATAACTTACCCACCTGATTCAAAATCACTGGATTTCAAAGTTTTCAGTGTGTCTTGTTTCAGATATACTGTGTCTTCCCAGGCAGACAAAAAAAAAAAAAAAAAAAAAGCTAACTCCCATCTAGCTCAATGGAATTGTGTGTCCATAACACCCACACCCATCAGTGCCCACTCTGGTAAGCCTGGCTGTGGCCTTGGTGTTTCTGTTGTGTGTGGTCCTTTCAGAGAGAAGAGGGTTGGTCTTATCTGTGGGCCCACAAGAGAGGAGGCTTTAAGGGTCAGTAGCTGAGAGTGACTGATGGTGCCACTGAATTTGTTGACTAACATTTACTTGGACAGTGGCATAGTGGTGGAGAGGCCACCTCACAGACTGGGGAAACAATGTCAAATTACTTTGAAGATAGCAAAATCTATCCAGAGGAGGTTGTGCTAGCTGTGGGATTTAGTAGACAGCACTCAATACTCAACAAGTAGAGACTGATAGGGAAAATATGGCATACTGAAGAGACTTGACTACGTTTTGTGAGAAAACACTGTCAGCTGATAGTCTTCTTTGGAAAGAATTTCTGACCTCATGGTTGGAATCTGAAAGTCTGGAAGACCCATGTAAAGAGGAACATCTAAGGTGATGCTTTTTAGGTTGGCTTGATAAAGTGAGTTGGCTGGAAAACTTAAAATTGCAAATTTTAAAGGCAAAGTATATTACCTGTATGGTTTGTACCCCTGTGCCACAACTAAGTGGGCTAACACGGCTGGGGCATTAATATGATACGGCAGAGGGAAGCCCTAAACATGATCCTTCTCTTTAGCACCTACCCTCCAGAGAGCATGGCTCTGCTGAGATGAAACCATTATAAACCGGGATCTCACTGACTGCATTTCTGTGTTTTGGCTCATGAAACCAGAAGCAAAGCACAGTACTCAGACCCCAAGGAGAAGCTTGAGTGAGAAGATCAGATTCTGCTTGCAAAGTCACAGCTATTCTAGGTGTTCAGTCTGTTGAGCCATGTAGAGTCAAACCTGGGCAGGTTTTAATGCCTGTCATTCAATTGGATGCTCACCGGTATCACAGAAAATCCTGGTAAGACCAATGCAGGAACATGCATCAGATTTTCCCTCTTGACTTTGATGTTGGGAAGGAATATGATTCTTTAGATGAGAAGAATGTGTGTTTCTCTGCTTGTATCTTGGCCTTGTTTCAGCTCCATGCCTTGCACTGGATACCACATACAAGTACTGCTCAGTGAGTTTGAAGGTTTGGAAGACAAAGGATGCTCTGCTTTTCCTAGGGTGTGGTTCACTACAAGGCAGCATCAGTGATGACCCTGACATGCCAGGGCCACTGTCCTGTTGCACTGCTCTTGTCCTCCAACAGCGGGACTGCTCTTGACTAGGACTTCATTGTTTTCTTTTTTGTCAATTTTAGGTAGATCAGAGAGTCTTCAAAGACTTCCTGTCCGAGAAGCTGCCCCGCCTCACGGCTCATTTTGAACAGTATCGGATTGATGTCTCACTCATCACCTTCAACTGGTTCCTGGTGGCCTTTGTGGACAGCCTGGTCAGTGACATCCTCCTGCAAGTGTGGGATGCCTTCTTGTACGAGGGAACTAAGGTACAGTTCTGAGTCTAGGCCTTCCTCCTGTCTGTACCATCTCTGTGCCATAGTGACAGGGTGATGGGTATACACATCTATCAAAGATATGTGAGGTTGAACCGCTTGACCTATCCTGCCTGTTTGGTGGCATGCCTTGATGTCTCCAAGCCCTTGTTTTTTGTGTACTTCCTGCTAGTAGGTAACCTGGTCCTTGATTCTGTGCACTTGGTACTTTTTAGCAGGTAGTTGTGCTACAAAACATCTCTCTGATAGGCCATGGTGTCTCTTGCTCTGTGATACAACTGAGAGTATTAGAGATAAAGGGATCATAAAACAGGTAGTATCTGAAAATGTGAGTCCTGTGCATAGGGAGAACTGGAGAGCCCTTGTGAAATCCCTGTGAGGTCCTTTTATAGAGCCTAGTATTCTCTGGGGTTGCAAATTAGCTAACAGATGGCCATTCTCCTGAGATTAGCTCTGTATTCCTTTAGGGCTGTTCTATTACAGACTATTGAGAGCAGAGGTAACCCTCGATCTAGTCTGTACTACAATGCTGTGTGCCCAACACTATCTTTTATGCCAGGATGGCCTGAACCTTCTGTTCCTTACAACTTTATTCACTCAAATACCTTTGAACCCTGCAGGTCATTTTCCGCTATGCTCTTGCAATTTTTAAATACAATGAGGAGGAAATCCTAAGAATTCATGACAGTGTGGAGATCTACCAGTACCTGCGTTTTTTCACAAGGATGATCACAGACGGCAGGTAGGACTCTGAGTTGTAGACAAGCTTCCATTGTGTATTTGTACTTGCTTGCCTGTTAGGTCAGCTTAACAAGAGCTGTGACTAGTTTATTAAGAGAGACACAAATGCATTGATAGGTCTGTGGGACATGGATCTGTTTGTCTCTTTTTGACTTTCCCTTCATGGCATTACTTAAAATTGTTTTGGCTCAGGCAAAGGCATGCTACAGCAGAGCAAGCCATGAAGTCTGGGTCAGCCTTGTTCTTGTAGCAGCTGGTACTTATGCTACTGATTGCTGGGTTTCTCTCAGCTGTATTGGGGTGTTTGGGAACACAGCACAACCCATGACCTTGAATGGCAATACGTGTCTGAGATGAAGATTTCTGTGATCAGAAAAGCTCAGCATCAGGAATATTCCTCCCTGACAGGCCATCAGAATTGGCATCTGATCCACTGTCTCCTAAATAATAGCTGTACAGTGGTACCTTAAAAGGCAGGAGGGTGTAAGGTATGTGAAGTTTTGCTTGGGTTGGTGTTTGTGTGGGAAAGAATTCCTTTACGACTCTGCTGTTTGGTGACTTCCAAGCTCAGAGAACTGAAGTCTGAGGCCCTACTCTTTAATACCCCAGAATGCTCTTGGTGTATCTGTTACCATGTGTTACCAGCCAGTAAATAAGTTGACCAGAGCTGTCATTTTTATCATAGGAAGCTGATGAACATTGCCTTCAATGACTTAAACCCCTTCCCCATGAAACTGCTGAGGAACCGTCGGTCAATGCACAGGGAAGAGCTGGAGGCAGAGCTGTGTGAACTTGAACAGATCAAGGCAGCCTATGTGAAAGAGAGAGCAGAGCAGGGACCTCAGGACCTGAAGGAGGTTGTTAGTGAAGAGGAAGAAGAGAGCTAACAAAAAGAGGGTTCATCATCACTTCCCTCCCATCTTGCAGAAGGTCATCAGTAGCAACTGTCAGTAAGAAATGGACCAGATGGGGAAATGTGGCCACAAAGTTCCATCTGCTCCAGGAAGTAAGGCTGTGGTTATGGGACCATCTGGAGACCAAATTAGACTTTATAATGGATTGTAAGCTGTCATAGTAGTATTCTCCTCTTCTGTATTTCTCCCCATTTAATCCATCCTGGCCTGTGCAGTTCAGGATTACAGCTGAGGGTGCAGAGGAAATACCAGTTGTGGTGTCATGACAGGAACTGACATGGTGCAAAAATCCCAACCAGGTAGGGCTTTTATGCATTTTCTGAGGGAGGCTTGGATGAGATACTTATCTACAAGTAAAATCTCCAGAAATAATGAACTGAGAACATTGCCTCATTGATACTTAAAGCTTCTGAATTGGTCAGGAAAAAGCCTTCTCTTCGAAGTCATGGTGCCTTTAGTGTCTGGCCTGCCAGGAGAGTATGTGTTTAACATTGTTACTGATCAAGACACTGTCTCCAGATGAGTGTTAGGTCTGTGGAGGTTCTGAAAGCTAGAGGACATCATCCCATGGGACTCGAGCTGGGACAGGGAAACAGGGACTGGGAGAACACAGCTGCTTCTCCAGTTTGGTTCCTGTAGGAAGTTCATGGGAGCACAGCCTGTGCTGGGAAATGTTGGGAGCTTCCTCTCCTTATTATTTAGCTTTGAGACCCTGGCATCACTCTGTACTGGTGAGTTTGCTCCATAGAGGAACTCTCATCTCTCTATCAAACCAACCACAGCCTGCCTGTTGGCAGGGCCTCGTGTTATGTGGACTTTGACTGGGTTTTCTGATAGCCTCACTCCTGGCCATCTCTCTGCCCCACAATTACAGTCCTCCTGTGCTGGGTTCTTTTATCCATGGCATATGGCTGGTAGTGAACCTGAAAACCCTGGGAACAAGGTCACAAAAGATAACTTGATATTCTTTAGAAAAAAACCATTAATGTCCCCTGAGCCAAGGAGCTAGCTTCCATGGGTCTAGCACACAGAAATGCGCTATCTGCCTCTGGGAATGGCAGATAGCCTTCTGCCATCTCTGGGATAGCCTTCTGCCCTGCCTTCCAGGTTTGCCCAGCCCCTGCCTGTGCAGCTCAGCCCTCCACAGACCCAGGATGAGTCAAGTATTTAGATAAATACAACTTATTTTCCTTAACACAATGCCAGACCCTGCTGCCCCACTTTTCTGCTGAGTGGTGCATTACTCCAGGTGCACCTGCAGTGCTGGCACTGACAGCATGCAGCAGACCCTGCTAAAAGGGGGGCTCTGCTCTATGTTTTTAACTTGAACCCAAGTGGATGTGCTTTTTTTTAAACTACTGGTGGTTGATAACCCAACCTTCAAAGTTGTCAGTGCTTGTAGAGGAAGGAAAAGGAGGAATTCATAGCCCACGGTGTTCCCTGTGGGCTGTTGCCAAGATGACAGACTCTAGGGGAAGTAGTGCCTATTCACCTGAGATACATGGTCTCCCTCACTGGACAAGTCAGCCAGTTTTAATGAATTATAGAAGACTGAGATGGGAGAGACCTGTGGAGGCCAACCACACAGCAGAGAAGTAATCAAAGTGGAAGTGAAGTTTTGGGAAGAGTGGATAGTTCCCCTGAATGTCACAGAGAGCTGCACACATTGCAAGTGCAGGATGAGAAGAAAATGTTAGTGGAAGCCTTCTACAATATCTTGAAAAAATGAACTAATTTTAAAACTATGCCACCCAGATAGGGAGGTCTAAAAGGCAGACGGTTTTTCTTCACAGATGATATTGCTAATCTAATTTATTTATACTCTTATTTTCATGGGTGCACACAGAGTTTTGCTGTTGATAGAGACATTGTCTTCTAAATCAAGACCATGAAAAATAGAAGTTTATTTACAATTTTATTTCCTAGAGCTTTCTGCAACAGCTTAAAAATCTTTCCTCCTGACTTGCCCTTATGTTTATTAATAAAAGACATTTGAAACACATATTATTTGACTAAACCACAGCCTGACATATGTCTACACTATGTAATAAACATTAGTCTATGTAATACATAAACTCTTCCGCAGTAGGCATAAGGATCAAGGTATTGACCTTAATGGGGAATTCTGAAAATAAATTTTAATTGAAAGTGGAAGGGAAGGACATGTGAGGGTTTTCTTTTCTTTTGCATCTTCCTCAGCTCTTGGTTTTGGTTGACGTGTATTTGCTGAGGACCATTTCCTCTGGTCATATTGATAACCAATCATGTGTGGTCATTCTTTATTAAACTTTGGTGGATGCAGGAATATCTGCAAGGCCTATAGAGACCTGCACCTTGGAGCCAAGCTCACATATCCTCATGGACTTTCCTTCTGCTTCACAAACTTCAGTGGTACTGAAAAGTGCTGATCCCAGATTATTAAACTGCAGTTGGGCCAGATGCAAATCGCTAAGGCCCCTGCAAGACCTGTAGTGTTTTGAACCTCTTGGTTACCTCTTCATGAAGTGCTCAAGAGAGATTTGTGCTGCCACTGCCAACTGTGGTGGCTGGAAAACAGTTTGACCTGGTTATGCAGCCCAACAGCTCCTTCTGTGTGTGCTGGAACCTGTGGATAAAACAAGTGTCTTTCTACCCAGAGCCAGTCTTTGATGAGCTTTGTTGTGTGCATAACATTACTTGTGAAATTAAGCTTTCTGTCTCTGCCTTAACCTAAAGACTGGGATACCATCTCCAACCCTAAAAAAGATGTCTTTGATTTCCACACCCACCCTCTTTCCTATGAGGTGCTGTTTATTTGTGTAGTTCACTTTGTTGCAGGATCTTGTGGCCACCTAAAGTTCACAGGGTTTGAGAGGATAAATTGGTGGAGTGGTGCCAAACACACATAAAGCCACTGCTGTCTCATTAAGTCCCTGAGCTGCCAACAAGAAGAGGCTGTGAAGCTGCCCTTCTTTACCCCTTTTTTGGCTTGGGTGGTGTTGGGTTGGCAGGATCTGTACCTTCATGTGCTGTGGCTATGCCTACTTTTCTGCCATAGTAAGGGGCACTGCTGGGGAGGTTCTTTCTGGGTTAATATTTAGTCTAAGCTTGAGCTTCTCATGCAGGGTGAAGGTGACAGCTAAGGGGCAAGGCATTTTCCATGGGTGAATAGTAACAACACCCTGTAGCAGGAGCTGAGTTTCTCTGCAGTTTGTGGGCTGGGCAACCTCCTGCCACCATCACAAGGCCTCAGGCTTCCTCTCTTCCCATTTAAGAGCTTACTTGTGGCCGTCCGAGATAATGCAACCCCTTTCCTAGAGTTCAGTGAGAGGCTGTGGCCTGCACAGAGATGCTAAATCATGAGATTATCTGTGTGCTTTCTGTTCAACCTCAGGAGTTCTCCAGAGGGGAAAACAGCACACCAGGTTAGTCAGTGGAAGAGAAGGTATCCCTAACCATGACACATTTGGGGTGAAAGGTCCCCTGCTCTGCTGCAGCCAGTTATTTGCTTTGGTCACATCATCCACTACCCTTGAGATGAAGACCCTATTGTTATTAGGGTCTTGTTATCTCCTTGTTATTAAATGACAGCTTCCTGTGAAATGCAAAGTCTGCCTTTGAGACTCCCAGCAGCTGGATCAGTATCTGCTCTATTTTCAGCTTAATTTTCATGACACAGAACCTCTGGCACATTCTTGTGTCAAGCTGTTGGAAGCTTGGAGACTTGGAGCAATATCCAGGGTAAGTAGAATTAAATTTCAATCCCCCTTTTAATACCAAAATCAGCCAGATAAAACCTTTCTAACACAGTTTTGAGTATTAGAAAGCAGCATTCTTTATTGCAGTGTGCTGGTCACTTGGAGAATCCTTCCTTTAACTGTGTGCCCTGAGCAATGGGTAAATGCTCAAAACTGAGTTTTTATCAAACACATCAATGATACACTCATTGGCTATCCCTGCTTACTTGATGTGTATTAGTTCATTTTACATACTCACACCCTCTTTTTGGAAGTCCATATATGGTTCTTTGGGGGTTGTCTTCAATGTCCAGTGTCCTTTTTATAGTTGCCTGTTCCTCAACCTCCATTTTGGGTAAGCACAATATCATTCCTTTGCATAACTTCTGCTTTGTCAGCCTTGCAAAGCTAAGCTGGCATCCTGTTGGGTTTTGCATGACTTTTTTTGTCTACTTCTCCAAGACTAAATTGTTCCCTTTATTTGATAGAAGTAAAATGTTGTTCTGTCCTACTGTCCTTTTCATTTGTCCCACTGTCAGGAATAGGAGGAGACCTGGTAGATGGGTGCCTACTTGGGCAGGTAATAAAAATTCCTCCTGACCCCCATCACCTACCCAGGTGCCACTCCACAACAGGTATGAGGGCCTGGATCCAGAGGGTCAGCTAGATGCCCAGTGGGCCCAATTACACTTCACCTGTAAGACAGATCACCACCTTTAACATTAAAAAGAAAAGAAGGGGGGTCGTAGTGGGTGACTCCCTTCTGAGGGGAACAGAGGGCCCCATATGTCCACTGGACCCATCCCGCAGGGAGGTCTGCTGCCTCTCTGGTGCCTGGGTATGGGATATCACTGAGAGACTCCGTGGGCTGATTCAGCCCCCTGGCAGTGGTGAGATTGAAGAGGAGTGTCAGGGCAATTAA
>VXBU01000730.1:55266-78640 GCA_013400315.1 Bombycilla garrulus | reverse complement strand
GAACCCACCCGAAGCACCCTAAATCCCCCCGAGCCCCGCAGTCCCGGTACCTGCCGCCGGGCCGCCCCATGCCGGTGCCGGGAAGTCGCTCCCGGTGACGCCGCTTCCCTTCCAGGTCACGGCCGGGGCTGCGCCCGCCTCCCTCCGGCCCCGGCTCCTCCCAGCATCGCCTCGGCAGGGAAAAACCCCGGGCATTTACCGCGCCCACCCCTGGGCCGGGAAAGGGGTCGGGAATTGCTAAAAAAAAAATTTAGGGCGGATGATTTTTCTGTCCCAGATGCTCTCCTGGAGGTGGTGAAGTAACCGGGAGGATAAACGGGGAAGGGTGTGGAGACGCGGGACAGCTCCAGGGGAACCACAGGAGCAGAAAATCGGTGTCAAAACCCAGAATCCTGCAATGGTGTGCGTGGGAAGGGATTTAAAGCCCATCCAGGGAGGGATGACACCCCTGCCACCTCTCCTGGCCCAGCGGGGCCCATCCAGGCTGGCCTGGGACAATTCCAGCCCCTCTCGGGCAGCGATGTCCCCAGTGTCCCCAGCCTGGAGCAGGGATTGTCCCTCCCGGGGCAGCGATGTCCCCAGTCCTGAGCAAGGATTGTCCCCGAGCAGGGATTGTCCCTCCCGGGCACGGCAGGGCTCGCTCGCGGCCGGCACTGCCACCTGGTGACATCCTGTGCCACCACTCGGTGACATCCTGTGCCACCACTCGGTGACATCCTGTGCCACCACTCGGTGACATCCTGTGCCACCGCTCGGTGACATCCCCTGTCACCCGGTGACATCCTGTGCCACCACTCGGTGACATCCTGTGCCACCACCTGGTGACATCCTGTGCCACCACCCGGTGACATCCCCCGCGGCTGCCTGCGGACACTTTTCACACTTTGTCCCCAGGATTTTCGTGTCTTTCCGACCCCCAGGCAGTTCACAGCTTTCCAAAAGACCATCCTGAATATCAGGCCACGGTTTGGGTTGGAAAAAGCCGTTTTAGGAGCAGCAATTGCAGCTCTCAGGGCAGCAGCAGCACTGCAGTCACAGCTGTCCCCAAGTGCCACATGCAGGGGACAGATTGGCACCTCTGTCACCCTCTGAGGAACCAAAGGTGCACTCGCAGCCTGGAGAAGGGACTTGAAAAGCATCGAGTCACCCACCCACAAATAAACACCACAAACTCCATGGAATTATGTTCTTTATTTCCATTTTCCAAGTTGCAGTCAAGAGTATCAGCTTCAAAAATAAATGAAGGAAGGTCACATAAATCGTGGGATATAAAAACAGCAACCTAAGCTACAGCTCCACAGGGGAAACATCTTGACCCATTAAATACTGCCCCTCTTCTCCAACAGCAGCTGAAAGGAGTGAGAAACTTCACCCTCTCACAGCATCCAAGAGATTGTTGGGGGTACAGGAACAAACTAGAAAAAAACTCTCAGCTTTCCTATTTTCAATGATAGCAAAATATTGAGTTGAAAAAAAAATATTTACAAAGATATCTACAAGACACGGCCAGAGTGCTGTCGGGGTGCTCCAGGGCTCTGAACTGCTGCCCCCGGGCAGGAGCAGATCCCCCAGTGCTGCTCCAGTTAAGAGCCCTCCTGCTGGTCCTCGATCTTTGGGGCCAGGTAATACTTGAGGTGTCCCATGTCGGCGATCTTGTACTCCACAACTGGGGGAGAGAAGGGAAACAAGGGAGTTCAGAAGGTTCTGGATAAAATCCAGCCTCAGTTTCCAACTCTGGCATTCTCCTCAGCCCAGTACTCACCCAGAGGAACGTCTGCAGACATGCTGAGGGTCACCGTGGGGGACAGGGGCGTGGCTTTGGTGAAGAAGTTCAGGTACCTCAGGGCAAAGGTCAGCTGGACCGGCTCGTTCATCTCTATTGTCACCTGGGGACAGGTAAGGGCTCAGGTGAGGCGCTGCAGGGATCACGGAGCCCTGGGCCAGCTCAGGTCAGAGCCCAGAGCCCCAGCACAGCTCAGGTGAGGCCAAACGCAGTTTGTGATTTGGATTCAGCTGTGATTCAGTTGTGACATCTTTTAGGCTATGAAGGTCTTCCAGGGAAAAGGACCTAATAGTGATTTTTGATTTTGTGATAACGGTTTTGATTTTGTGTCAGGAGCTTGTTTTGAGGGTGCTTCCCTGGATCATCGTTTATTGATCGATTATTGTCGATCAGTTTTGCTCGTGTGTTTCTTTCTTGCAGTGATTCACAAGAAAGGAAGGGATTCAGGGGCTCCACGAACCAGAGGGACACACGGCCCCGGTGCAGGATCCCCCTCAGGGCAGAGACCCGGCTCTGCAGGGGAGCCCCCCGTGACTCACAGCCTCCTCCTCCTTGTCCACGTTGCTGGTCTGGGACAGTTTGATGTTGCCGTTGCCCAGCTCGCCGTTGGCGGAGAACTTGACGCCGTCCTTGGCGCAGGAGATGACGACGGCGTCGCCGATGTGGCTCAGGTCCCGGCAGATGCGCGCAAACTCCGCCGAGGGCATCTTCACCACACAGCTGTACTCCTGCTCCTGGGGACACGGGGACAGACGGGTGGGCTGGGCACTGGGGACAGGGACAGCCTGGGGTACCAACAGTGACAGCCTGGCACGTCTGGGACACCCACAGTGACAGCCTGGCACGTCTGGGACACCCACAGTGACAGCCTGGGACAGCTGGCACACCCAGGGACACCCACAGTGACAGCCTGGCACACCCACAGTGACAGCCTGGCACACCCACAGTGACAGCCTGGGACAGCTGGCACACCCACAGTGACAGCCTGGCACACCCACAGTGACAGCCTGGCACGGCTGGGACACCAACAGGGAAAGCCTGGGACACCCACAGTGACAGCCTGGGACACCCACAGTGACAGCCTGGCACGGCTGGGACACCCACAGTGACAGCCTGGCAGCCCCAGGCTCGTCCAGCACCCCAAAGGCCGCTGTGTCACAGGATCTGATGAGAACACGGCACACACCCAGCCCACACCAGTGCCACCAGTCCCCAGCCATCCCTTACTGGGATTCCCAGCCCACACCAGTGACACCAGTCACCCCAGCCGTCACTTACTGGGATTCCCAGCTGCTCCACGTCGAGATCCATCAGCTTCATCTCGTAGTCAGAAACCTTCTCCTGGTCTGGAGGAGCAAAGTTACACGCCGTGTTTACAAGTGGCAAACACCAGTTTAACTGCTGCCACTCCCTCCAAGCAAAACCACCCCAGTAATGATTTCCCTTTGTTTCCTCAGACCTAGAGCTCTGGGAACAGCCTTTTACAGGCCACCTCTGTGCAGTCCAAAGTCTTCCCCTTGCAAACAAAACGTTTACCACGCTGGTGAAGTTCCAATCCCCAGTCTGTTCCAATCCCCAGCTGTCCCCTCGCACTCCTGCAGGACCCATTGCCATTCCCCTCCCGAGGATGATGGAGCCCCTGAGCCCGGGAACAGAGCCCTCCCCAGGGCAGCACTCACTGGGAGCCTCGAACACCAGGGCCAGGGTGTCGGCGTTGTCCTCGGCCCGCAGGGTGATGATGTCCTCGTTGCCTGCACACTTGAGGATTTTGGACATGCTGGAGGGGAGAAAGGCAGGTGACTCACGGGGCTGAGAGCTGGCAGAGCAGCAGGGGATGGGACATTACAGCTCTCCTTTCAACGCTGGCGGAAAGGTGTGGGGAGACTCCCCAGCCTCTCTGCCATTCTTTTCCAGTGCTTGCTCACCCACAAAGTCCTTCCACACATGGTGGGTGGAACTTTCTTTCGTGAGGAGCCCCGAGCTGGGCACAGCACTCACAGGGCGGAGCAGCGGGGCAGGAACGATCCGCTCCCCGACCTGCTGGCACCTGACACTGCCCCGAATGCCGTGAGGACATTCCCAGTGACAAAAGCCCTGGAACTGTCCCTCCATGGCGGCGCCCCCTCCCCTTTCCCGCGCGGGCTTTTCCCGCCACTTGGCGCCGGCAGTGACGTCACGGGCGCGACGGGCCCCGCGCGCGCCGCGAAAAACGGCGCGAGAACCGTGAGGGGAATGGCGGGGGGAGGAGAAAGGGAGAGAGAATGGCTGAGGGGCTCCGAGCGCCCCCGGGACCCCCCACACCTCCAGAGCAGCCCCTCGCCCCCAGATCTCCCCTCACACCCCCCGGGCCTGCTCGGCCGGCCCACGACGAGACCCCGCCGCTGGCTGACCTGGCCAGGTTGACGCCCATGGCGATGTTGCGGTCGCAGCGGTACGTGTCGAAGCCCTCCGACCGCAGCGTGAGCTGCACCAGCGAAACGTGCGAGGAGTCCATGCTCTGCAGGCTGATGCCGCCCGAGCCCAGGTCCCAGCAGGCCTCGGTGATGAGGTCCTTGAGGGCCTCCAGTACTCGCTTGAGCACGGAGCCCTGCACCAGCCGTGCCTCGAACATCTCGGCAGCACCAGCGAGAGCAGCACGAACGGAACGGAACGGCGGAACAGCCGAGAGTCAAGCGAGGCGGCCCGCCACGCCCCTTTTATGCACTCTGTAGCCCCGCCCACCGCCGTGCGGCAGCCAATCAGCGGCGTCGCTCTGCTCCTCCAGCCCAACCCCCTCCGAGCTCACAGACAGGCCCCGCCTCTTCCCGGCCAATCCCAGCGCCGCTCCTCCTTTAAGTCCCGCCCCTCCGCGCGGCGGGGGCCAATCACCGCGCGGGTTACACCGCGTCCCGCCTCGCTGCTCAGCAATGGCGGCAGGGCCCGGTCCCTGGCCGTGCTGTGGCGGCGCCTCGCCTCTCCTCAGGCACCGCGTCCTGAGCGAGGGGCAGCCATGACACAAACCCTTAACGTCCCATGACACAAACCCTTAGCGTCCCTCAACACAAACCCTCCCACGCTTCCCCATCGGGGCCTTTCCCTCAGCGGCGCACTCGCGCCACACAACATGGCGCCCCGCATCATCCGGGTACACCTGGGCGGAGCCTATGGCGAGGCGTGGCCACGCCCCCCGCCCAACCCTCGCTTCCCATTGGCCGGCGGCGCGGCGCGCGCCCCGCCCATCCCGGTGGCGGCGGTGTCGCCGGTGCGNGGGCTGGCCCGCGCCGCGCTCGGGGATTCGCCCCGCGCTCGGTTTGTTGGGGGCTGCCGGAGCAGATCCCGCCCCCGGGGGTGTTTTGGTTGATGCCCGGGGCGCGGGGATGGGGGCGTGAGCTGCGTTTGTGGGATGGCTCCGGTGGGGTCACGGACCTGCGCTCGGGACAGGGTTTGGTGCCTCCTAAACCATCTCCGGAGAGTGATGGGGATTCCAAACCTGCCTTTAGGGAAGGGTTTGATGCTTCCTAAAAATGATGGGGGTTCCAAATCTGCCTTTAGGGAAGGGTTTGGTGCCTCCTAAATCATCCCTAGGGAGCGGGGAATGATGGGGGCGTTACAAAGGTCTTAGGGAAGGGTTTGGTGCCTCCTAAATCATCCCTAGGGAGCGGGGAATGATGGGGGCGTTACAAACCCTTTAGGGAAGGGTTTGGTACCTCCTAAGCCATGCCCAGGGAATGCCCTCCCCACCAGGGCTCTCTGGGGGTTTAATGAGGGTTGTCGTTCCTTTCTGCAAAGGAAAGAGTTTCCTTTTCACAGCAGAAGAGCCAGAAAAGGTTCCCGGCTTTGGGGAGCAAACCTGGCTCTGTTTTCTGTTTCTGTTTTCTGTGTCTCCTGTTCCAGCCCCGAGGCGTTTGTCACCCTTGTCACCTCTGTTTCTGCGCCTCCCCAAAGAGGAGGCGTTACAGCAGGAATAAACAGTCAGGGAAAAGTTTGTAAATGTCATTTGCAACGTCACAGGGAGCAAGAGCCGGAGGCAGGAGCGGTTCTCGCTGTGCTGCTGTTTCATGCACTTACCTTGGGACTGGCCCATCAGCCCCGAGCAGCATCAGTTCGATGTTTTCTCCATTAGTGCACGAGGGGTGCAGCTCCGAGCAGCACAGAATCATCGCACAGAGCTGTTCTGCAGTTTAAATTGCCATTTTAATGCGATTTCAATGCCAGTTAAACACCTGCTGGAGGCTGGGCGGGCAGGTTTGGGGTAAATTCGTGGGACAGAAGGAGCCAGCAGGGTGGGAGGGGGTCACCCTGGTGTGGGGCTGGGGGCTGTGCCCCTCTGACCCCAGGAGCTCTAAGGTGGCTCCAGCTTTGTGGTGACTCTGCAGAGTTGGAGACCCTGAGGTGTGCTCATCCCAGCTGGGATTTACTCTGCAGCAGGAAACCTTGGGGGGTTTTATATTCCAGAGCTGTGGGGGGAGCTGGGATACCAGCACAAAAGTCTTTCCCATCATAAAATAAAAAAACATAAACAAGCAATAAAATATAATAGACTAGCTTTGCCTGATTTTGATAATATAGCAAAAAATATCTTTAATTCTTACAACTTAATCCCTACTAACTGTCAAAATATGACTTCTTTAATATTAACTGACTTGCAATATATTTTATAAAAATTGCATTGAAGAAAACTTCTTAACAAATCGATTGAGACTGGCAGGACTTTGGTGCTGCTTAACTGGTGCTGCACAAACTGTCTGGGCCAAGCTGGGATTGCCTTTAGCTCCTCGAGCTGTGCCTGAAGAAGGTCAGAGGACAATCCTGTTATCTCCACGTGCTCTGAGCCTTCTGGAGAACTGCTCTGGCATTTCCTTCCTGCCGCTGACCTGGAGTGTCCTCACCCGAGAGAGGGAACTCTCCTGTTGTGCTGCTCCTCGTAAAACCGCTCAGAATGAATTGCAGGAGGGGAAAGGAAGGAGTGAAATGTTCCCAAGCAGCGAGGAACAGTTCCTCCGAGGTGCTGAATGTGGTGTTTCGTAAGTGAAAACACTGATAGGAGCAGAGAATTTCCCCAAACATTTTCATTTTCAGGCTGAAAATGAAATGAATTTCATTAGTTTTCAGTTCAGAAAGCAGCTGGTAGGAGGTTACCTGGTAACTAATCCTTGGTGAATCCTGTGCTTTTCTGCTCCATGGCTGGGTTTGATCTCTTGCCCTGAGATCCAGCAGTTGTGATTTTGGTGCTGGACAAGCCTGGGAGCAGCTCTTAGAAGGCAGTGATAGGAGCAGAGAATTTCCCCAAACATTTTCATTTTCAGGCTGAAAATGAAATTAATTTAATTCATTTTCAATTCAGAAAGCAGCTGCTGGGAGGTTACGTGGTAACTAATCCTCAGTGAAACCCTGGCTGTTGTGCTTTCCTTGGTGAATTCTGTGCTTTCCTGCTTGATGGCAGGGTTTGATCTCCTGCCCTGACATCCAGCAGTTGTGTTTTCAGTCAGTTTTATTCAGTTTTTATTGCTGGACAAGCCTGGGAGCAGCAGAACCTCTCGTGTGTGCTGTCAGAAAGCAATGATAGGAGCAGAGAATTTCCCCAAGATGCCAAAAGCAGCTGCTGGGAGGTTACCTGGTAACATCCTCAGTGAAACCCTGGCTGTTGTGCTTTCCTGCTCGCTGGCAGGGTTTGATCTCCTGCCCTGACATCCAGCAGTTGTGTTTTCAGTCAGTTTTATTCAGTTTTTATTGCTGGACAAGGCTGGGAGCAGCAGAACCCCTCAGTGAGTTCCTGGGGCTGCCCGGGGAGGGGCCGTGCCCACTGCTGCTGTGTCACGCTCGGAGCCGGGCCAAGGGGAAGAACTCAGCACATTTTCCGTGGCACAAACCCCGGAGGCTTCTGGAAAGAGCTCAGCCCTGGCAGGAGCGCGTGACAACGGGATGTAAACACCGAGTTCCGTGCTCAGTGCTGCTCTGCTGCCGTGACGGAGCTCAGGGAGGGGCTGGTTCCACTCTGTGCTGCTGTGGCACAGCAGAGTTTCACTCTGTGCTGCTGTGGCACAGCAGAGTTTCACTCTGTGCTGCTCTGGCACAGCAGAGTTTCATTTTGTGCTGCTCTGGCACAGCAGAGTTTCACTCTATGCTGCTCTGGCACAGCAGAGTTTCATTTTGTGCTGCTCTGGCACAGCAGATTTTCACTCTGTGCTGCTCTGGCACAGCAGATTTTCACTCTGTGCTGCTCTGGCACAGCAGAATTTCATTTTGTGCTGCTCTGGCACAGCAGAGTTTCATTTTGTGCTGCTCTGAGCCTCACTCAGGGTCCCAGCTCTGCTGTGTCCCCCGGGAGATCCTCGTGCCAGGACGGTGTAAAACTGGCAGGTTAAATTAGCTTGAGAAATGCCATTATTTAGGTGCTTTCCTTGCAGCCAGACACTGTTTTATTTAGACTTTCCTTGTTTTATTTAGACTTTCCCTGCCAGGTTTTAACAAAAAGCTGTGGCAGAAAATGCTGTTGTAAAATAAATGCTGAAAAGGGAAATGGAGTCGCTTTTTCGGGCAGTGGAGCTGACAGCTGGAACAAAAGGGACCAACTGCACCTCTGTTCTCACCTCTGAGCACATCTGCAGGATCAAAGCAAATACAATTAATTTATTGATTGCAAACCTCAGTCATGAAAACCTCAGTCTCTTCCAGAAGGGGCTTGAAATCCTGATTTACATTCAGGAAAACTGCTCCATTCCTCTCTCCTCTTTAACCTCCCGGAGCTGCTGTGCCCCCCAAACTCACCAGGGTGACATCAGGGCCGAAATTCACCCCATCACTCCCAAATTACAGCATATTCTCTCCTGATATTCTCTCCTGATATTCTCTCCTAGGGGTTTGCAGCTCGAAACTAGAGAAGTCTGGAGATCATTAACACCAGAAGGAAAAATCAAACTTCCAGGTTTGGTTTGTAGGAAGGCCGCAAACAGCACAGGGGTCTTTTTGCAGTTGAAAAAGCGAATCTATTTCCCTTTCCTGCATTTATTTTACAGTAGCATTTTCTGTCACAGCTTTTTGTTAAAATCTGGCAGGGAAGTCTAAATAAAACAGTGCCTGGCTGCAAGGAAAATACCTAAATAATGGCATTTCTGGAGCTAATTTAGTCTGCCAGCGTTAAATACTTAGCTGTAAATCTGTATGGGGCAGAAGATTTTTTGGCAGGGAGAGAGCAGGCTCGTTTCTATGGCAACTGAGATGGTGTCCTGGATATTTGTGTAAAAAACCCGGCTTCCTCTGTGAGAAAACCATTTCAGTGTGAGCACAAATTCCTTACCACCCTCCTGAAGGTGTGGGGTTGTTCAAAGAAAGCTCAGACAAACTCAATTCACCTTTTCTTCAGGGTGATGAAATATCCGTTGCTCAGAGCTGTTGGTTTCATGAATTAGAAAAGGTGAGCAGGTATCTGGATTTTCCCAGCTCTGGTACAGCAGTCAGGAGAGGCAGGGATTTGGGGTTTTGCTCGTTCTCCTCATGGCTTGTGCAGAAATCAAGGAATTAGGATAAAACAGGCATTCCTGTCTTGGTTTTGTTCCTGCCTTCCTTTTCCCCGTTATTCTGTAAGAAACCTTCAGTACTGAGGTGATAAATGGAAGGAGGAGCCCTGGGCTCACCTACAGGCTTGGACAAAAAAGCCCTTCAATGGAATTGTCAAAATTCAATGTGAAAATTTGAATTTTAACAACAGGGAGTCAGTGTTTTTTAACAATAACTCTCTGTTGTTAAAAGCCCCTCTGCCTGTGGGAGCAGCGCCCTGGGCTGGTGCTGCAGGGGGTGTGGGAGCTGTCCCCAAGTGCCACCTGCCTTCAGTGGCCCCCCCAGGCTGCAGCAGCCAGGCTCAAACGTTTATTTAGCACCCACTCAGCTGCTTCAAGTGATGGGGGCAATTTGCATGAAAGGTGTAAAAATAGCGACAATTATAGCCTAAATCTGGAACAACGTGCTGTGAAATCCCAGCGGGTTCAGGGGAGCTGGGGAGGGAGGAGAGCTCCTTCCTGGTTCAGGGGGATGTGAGGAGGGAGGAGAGCTCGTTCCTGCAGCAGTTGTGTTTTCAGTCAGTTTTACTGATTCAGGGGAGCTGAAAGAGCTCATTCCTGGTTCAGAGGATCTGGGGAGGTCGCAGAGATCAGGCTGTGGCAGGGATCAGGATGTAAGAGGGAGCAGGATCAGGATGTGAAAGGGATCAGGATGTGAAAGGGATCAGGATGTGAAAGTGATCAGGCTGGGCAGGGCTCAGGCTTTGGGAGGGATGAGGCACAGCAGGAATCAGGATGTGAGAGGAATCAGGATCAGGCTGGGCAGGGATCAAGCTTTGGAAGGGATCGGGATCAGGCTTTGGAAGGGATCAGGCTCAGGAGAGATCAGTCTGGGCAGGAATCAGTCTGGGCAGGGATCAGGCTCAGCAGGGATCAGGCTGAGCAGGGATCAGGCTTTGGAAGTGATCAGGCTCAGGCTTTGGAAGGTTTCCGGACATCAGCTCGGTTCCACCATCAGATTCCTCAGTCCCTGAGCCTTTCTTTCATCACCCCTTTCCCAGGGCAGGAGGTGAGGAAGGCACCAGTGCCCTTTGGGAAGCTCCTGATGCTCCTGGCCCCAGGCAGGAAGGATTTGCACTTTGCTTGGGTCCTGTCAGCAGGCTGCTGAGCTGTGTGGGGTGAGGGACAGCATGAGGAACGTGCTCTGGAGGATTTGGAGTTTCTGCACAGAGGAGGAGCTGATTTTGGGCTGGCTGGAGCAATTTGCATTGCTCCCAGGGGAGTTCTGCAGAGAATCCAGCAGGGGCTGGAGCTAAATGCAGAGCACAGATTGCCCAGAGCCTGCCCTGTGCTGGGAGATGCCAAATCTGTGTTCTCCAGGGAGTTTTATCACTTCCAGTCTCTCCGCCTGCTGCCATTTGCAGCTGCTTTATGGATTTGTGTTCCCAGCTAAATGGCACTAAACCTCTCCAAAAGCTGAGCTCCACATGGATTTTATGGGTCAGGTAAAAAACACCTGAGCGAAATCCAGGCNCTGGGCAGGAATCAGGCTGAGCAGGAATCAAACTTTGTAAAGAATCAGTCTGGGCAGGAATCAGGCTGAGCAGGAATCAAACTTTGTAAAGAATCAGTCTGGGCAGGGATCAGGCTCAGCAGGGATCAAGCTTTGTAAGGGATCAGTCTGGGCAGGAATCAAGCTGAGCAGGGATCAGGCTCAGCAGGAATCAGGCTCAGCAGGGATCAGGCTTTGGAAGTGATCAGGCTCAGGCTTTGGAAGGTTTCCGGACATCAGCTCGGTTCCACCATCAGATTCCTCAGTCCCTGAGCCTTTCTTTCATCATCCCTTTCCCAGGGCAGGAGGTGAGGAAGGCACCAGTGCCCTTTGGGAAGCTCCTGATGCTCCTGGCCCCAGGCAGGAAGGATTTGCACTTTGCTTGGGTCCTGTCAGCAGGCTGCTGAGCTGTGTGGGGTGAGGGACAGCATGAGGAACGTGCTCTGGAGGATTTGGAGTTTCTGCACAGAGGAGGAGCTGATTTTGGCCTGGCTGGAGCAATTTGCATTGCTCCCAGGGGAGTTCTGCAGAGAATCCAGCAGGGGCTGGAGCTAAATGCAGAGCACAGATTGCCCAGAGCCTGCCCTGTGCTGGGAGATGCCAAATCTGTGTTCTCCAGGGAGTTTTATCACTTCCAGTCTCTCCGCCTGCTGCCATTTGCAGCTGCTTTATGGATTTGTGTTCCCAGCTAAATGGCACTAAACCTCTCCAAAAGCTGAGCTCCACATGGATTTTATGGGTCAGGTAAAAAACACCTGAGCGAAATCCAGGCTGCATTTCAGCGCCAGCTCCCCAGACCCGTGTGAGGGCTGGCAGGGGTGCTGGGTTGGAAGCAAACCCAAACTCCTGCTCCCCGGTGGCTGAACGGGAAGGAGGAGCTGACACCGGGAGCTGCTGCAGCTCTGCTCATCCCTGGGAACCGTCTCTGACATCACCCAGGTATTTTTAGCTGTCTCCACCTGACAGCGCCTCACTGTCCCTGTCTGATTCCAGCTCCTGGCCTGCAGCCACAGGCACTTTCCAGCTGAGGCAGTAATTAATTAATTACCTTTTCCCGCTTTAAATACGGGAGCAGCTCCGTGCTGCTCTGCTGAGCTGCCCCTGGCAGCTTGGCTTGTTTGGGTTGGTTTTGCCTGGAAACCCCAGGGGTGAAGCCTCATTGTTTGCAGAGCTCCCAGAATTTGCCAGCTCAGCTCCCCCCGTGCTTTTCCTGTCACTTTTCCTGTCACTTTTCCGGGAGTTTTTTCTGGGTGCTCCCCAGGGAGCGGCCTCTCCCTTCCTTGCTCGGGGAGCAGCACGGAGCTGAGCTGCTGAAATGAGGGGCAGCACGTGGAGCTGTGGGTTTGTGCTCTGCTCAGGGGCTGGGCCACAGTGAGAAGTGCTCCTGGGAAGAGGCAGAACTCACCTGAAACGCCCTTCCCAGCCCGCAGGAACTGCCCTGAGCACAGGGGCAGGGCAAACCCAGAGCAGGGCTGTCCCTCTGCACACCTCGGGTTTGTCCCGTGGCCACAGGGGATGCTCAGGCCGGGGTGATAAGCCAGGCTCTTCCTGCTCGCTGTTATTTTTAGTGTCCTCGAGTTTTCAGCACCTCAGGAGTCTGCCTGGAAGCCTCGAGCCCGTCCACTCAGAGGCTTTTCTTCCTGGCTAATTTGGGCGGTGTTACATTCTTTGAGACCTGCCTGGGGATCGGGAGCTTGTAAAGATTCCTGCTAACAAGCCCTGGAGCACTTGGGCAGGAACTGGGCACATCTCCTGCTCTTGGAGGTGTTCAGAATCAACCTGGAGACATCTGTGACAGTGCAGGGGACAGGCCCTGCTCTGTGCCTGCTGCTGGGGGACCAGCAGAGCCCTCCTGGTGCCGCCTCAAACACCTGAGCGTGTTTCTCGTGGCCCAGGTTCCTCCTGAGGGGCTGCTAAAGCTCCGTGGCTCTCTCTGTGCTGCAGGAGTCGGAGTCTGAGAACAAGCTGGATGGAGAGACAGCGTCAGACAGCGAGAGCAAGTCTGAATTTGGGGGTTCGTCCCCAGTGCCCACCTCGGATGACACCCCAGAGGTGCTGAACAGGGCCCTGTCCAACCTGTCCTCCAGGTAACGCTGCACAGCAGGGCTGGGTCCAACCTGTGTGCAGGTGACACTGCCACAGCAGAGCTCTGTCCATCCTGTGTGCAGGTGACACTGTCACAGCAGAGCTCTGTCCATCCTGTGTGCAGGTGACACTGTCACAGCAGAGCTCTGCACATCCTGTCCCCAGTGACACTGCAGAGCAGAGCTCTGTCCATCCTGTGTGCAGGTGACACTGCAGAGCAAGGCTGGGTCCATCCTGTCCCCAGTGACACTGCCACAGCAGACCTCTGTCCATCCTGTCCCCAGGTGACATTCCCACAGCGGAGCTCTGTCCATCCTGTCCCCAGGTGACACTGCAGAGCAGGGCTGGGTCCAACCTGTGTGCAGGTGACACTGCCACAGCAGAGCTCTGTCCATCCTGTGTGCAGGTGACACTGCAGAGCAGGGCTGGGTCCAACCTGTGTGCAGGTGACACTGCAGAGCAGGGCTGGGTCCATCCTGTCCCCAGGTGACACTGTCACAGCAGAGCTCTGTCCATCCTGTGTGCAGGTGACATTCCCACAGCAGAGCTCTGTCCATTCTGTCCCCAGGTGACACTGTCACAGCAGAGCTCTGTCCATCCTGTGTGCAGGTGACATTCCCACAGCAGAGCTCTGTCCATCCTGTCCCCAGTGACACTGCCACAGCAGAGCTCTGTCCATCCTGTGTGCAGGTGACACTGCAGAGCAAGGCTGGGTCCATCCTGTCCCCAGTGACACTGCCACAGCAGACCTCTGTCCATCCTGTCCCCAGGTGACATTCCCACAGCAGAGCTCTGTCCATCCTGTCCCCAGTGACACTGTCACAGCAGAGCTCTGTCCATCCTGTCCCCAGTGACACTGTCACAGCAGAGCTCTGTCCATCCTGTCCCAGGTGACACTGCCACAGCAGGACTGAGGATCAGGACAGGCTTTGGGAATGAGCTGGGGATGTTCTCCACAAGCTGTCGGGGAGGAAATTCGTGTTTATATCACAGGAGAAGGGGTTTCCTGTGCTGGGAGAGGCTGAGGGTACGACGTGCCAGGGACTGTCTGTGCTCACAGAGAGCAGTGGGGAGAGGGGGAATGGTCCCATTTTATCTGAATTCACCCTGCAGCTGGTCCAGGCTGTGGCAGAGCTGCCCAGAGCAGCAGCAGAGGCTGTCCTGGCCCATGCCAGTGCCCGGGGAGGAGCTCAGCTCCCTGCCTGCAGCGAGGCTGAGGTGCAGCTGCTGCAGCCAGGCCTTTCTCTGCACGTCAGGGTCTCTCTGCAGCACTCAGAGGAACCCTGGGGTTCCCAGGACTCAGTTTCCTCCCTGTGACACACAGAGAGCGCTGTTTGCCTGCTTGGCTCTGTCCTGCTCTGATGTTTTTTCTCTCTGTGGCCCAGATGGAAGAACTGGTGGGTGAGAGGCATCCTCACGCTGGCAATGATCACCTTCTTCTTCATCATCATCTACCTGGGCCCCATGGTCCTGATGACAATAGTAAGTGCTCCAGAGAGGCGTCCTGGCCTTCCCTGCACCTGGGGGAGGTTGCTGGGGAGCTCAGGGCCTCGTGCTCTGGAGATCCTGCAGTCCTCTCCCCACGGAGGAAACCTGGCAGGAGGCAGCTGCTCAACGTCTGGCTGCAGTTGGAACTCGCACAAGGGGTTGGTAGAGACCTCCTGCAGGGGAGAGGGGAGGGGAAAATGACATCCTGAGCTTCCCACATGGGACTGGGAGGGAAAAACTCCATCCTGAGCTTCCCACGTGGGGTTGGGAGGGAAAAGTGACACTCTGAGCTTCCCATGTGGGTTTGAGAGGTAAAACTCCATCCTGAGCTTCCCTTGTGGGGTTGGGAGGGAAAAATGACCCCCTGAGCTTCCCACGTGGGGTTGAAAGGGAAAAAACTTCACCCTGAGCTTCCCACATGGGACTGGGAGGGAAAAACTCCATCCTGAGCTTTCCAAGTGGGACTGGGGGGGGAAAAATGACATCATGAGTTTCCCATGTGGAGTTGGAAGAGAAAAATGCCATCCTGAGCTTCCCACGTGGGGTTGGGAGGGAAAAGTGACACTCTGAGCTTCCCATGTGGGTTTGAGAGGTAAAACTCCATCCTGAGCTTCCCTTGTGGGGTTGGGAGGGAAAAATGACACCCTGAGCTTCCCACGTGGGGTTGAAAGGGAAAAAACTTCACCCTGAGCTTCCCACATGGGACTGGGAAGGAAAAACTCCATTTTGATTTTCCCACGTGGGATTGAGAGGGAAAAACTCCATTTTGATTTTTCCATATGGGACTTGGAGGGAGAAACTCCATTTTGATTTTTCCCATGTGGGACTAGGAGGGAAAAACTCAATTTTGATTTTCCCACATGGGATTGAGAGGGGAAAACTCCGTTTTGATTTTTCCACCCTGATTTCCCCCCGTGGCACCGGGAGGCTCCTGCAGGGCTGGTGGCAGCTGCAGAAGGAGCCTGTGCTCTGCACGTGCTTGGTTTGTGTCTCCTCAAGGGAAGAGGTGCTGGAGCAGCAGGAATTTCAGTGCCTGGATGTCCTTTCCGTGCAGGTGATGTGTGTGCAGATCAAATGTTTCCACGAGATCATCACCATTGGCTACAACGTGTACCACTCCTACGACCTGCCCTGGTTCAGGACGCTCAGCTGGTGAGTGAGGGGCTGCTGGGGGCACACGGGGGGCACAGCCACACACTGGCACCTGTGCTGGCAGCACCTGGAAAGGAAAATCCCCAAATCCCTGCGTGGTTGGGTTGGGAGGGACCTTAAACCCCACCCAGTGTCACGGGCAGGGTCCAAATCCCTGTCCCAGGGTGTCCAGCCTGGCCCGGGGCACTGCCAGGGGTTCAGGGGCAGCCCCAGCTGCTCTGGGAATCCAGCCCAGCTCCTCCCCGCCCTCCCAGGGAGGAATTCCTCCCCAAATCCCCGTCCCTGCCTGCCCTCCTACAGCGTCAGGCCACCCCCTCGTCCTGGCACTGCCTGAGGGCTGTGGGACTGGCTTGGGGGGCACAGAAACCCCAAAAGTGGCTCCAGAAAGGGGGTTTGGGGAGCAGGTGAGTGGGTCTGGGAGGCACAGGGTGCAGGATTTTGATTCTGGGGATCACAGGGTGTGGGATTCTGGGGATCACAGGATGGAGGATTTTGGGGATCACAGGGTGTGGGATTTTGGGAGGGACAGGGTGTGAGATTTTCATTTTGGGGATCACAGGATGGAGGATTCTGGGGATCACAGGGTGTGGGATTCTGGGGATCACAGGATGGAGGATTTTGAGGGGCACAGGACGTGGGATTTTGGGAGGAAATTGGATGGAAACACCAATTTCGTGTAGTGGTTTGGATTCACCAATTTCAATTTACTTGTTATTATTTGTTGTGAGATAGGATTAGGAGAAGAGCAGAATGGGCTCAAACATAACGGGTAAGAGAAAAGAACAAAGTAAAGACACACAAATTAATTAAAAAAAAGATAAAAAAAGAATAAAAAGATCTTTAAGTTTGGGCTGAAAATTCTCCTGTAAGCTATGGGGATGGGCTATAATACACAATTATTACATTATACCTTTATAATACATTATTATTATTACTGATTATTCCCCAGGTACTTCCTGCTGTGTGTGAACTATTTCTTCTATGGTGAGACAGTGACAGATTATTTCTTCACGCTGGTGCAGAGGGAGGAGCCCCTGAGGATCCTCAGCAAATACCATCGCTTCATTTCCTTCGCCCTCTACCTGACAGGTGGGCAAACCTCGAGCCAGGCTGGGCTGCAGGGGGGAATCTCCTCCTGGAGTGCTGTGGCTTGAATTTTTATATTTTCCAGATTCTGTGCTGGTTCNAACTCCAATGTGCTAATGAACCAAAACCTAAAAAAGTGTGAGGCCTCATGACTGGGGATCCATTTTGTGCCCATTTGTGGGTGTAAAATATTTACTATTTATATATTTATATGTATCTAATATATACATATAAAAGTGTGAGGCCTCGTGACCAGGATCCATTTTTTGGGATCATTTGTGGGTTTCACTTGGATTTCTGCCCTGCCCAAGCTGGATCCTTCCAATAAATCCCATTTTTATCCTTTTATTCCACCCAGTCTCAGTTTCCAGGCCAGTCTTCCCAGGCATCAGCAGGATCCACACAAATCATCTCTGCTCCCCAAATCTTTTTGTAGCAGTGGTGGCAAATCTTTACATGAGGTTGTGGAGGAGAAAACTCCATGATCTTCCTCAGATCAGATGTTCAAATCTTCAAATCTTGATCAGATTGTTCATCTGCCCAAGTGTTGCTTGCTGTGACTTGCACAGCAGTGCTTTTATTGCAGTAAAATCCCCAAAACTCCTTCCTTGCAGTAAAATCCCCAAAACTCCTTCATTGCAGTAAAATCCCCAGCAGCTGTGCAATATCGTGGCCCAAAAGTATTTCTGGCTGTTGAGGGCACGTTCCCACCACTGACTTTCCTCCTGTCTCTCCTCAGGTTTCTGCATGTTTGTCTTGAGTCTGGTGAAGAAACACTATCGCCTCCAGTTCTACATGGTGAGGTTAAAATTCATGTTTTCTTGAGGTTAAAATTCATATTTTGTTGAGGTTAAAATCAAGGTCTTGGTGAGGTTATAATTCATCTTTTGGTGAGGTTAAATTTATGCTGGTGAGGTTACAATCCAGGGCCTGCTGAGGTTAAAATCCAGATCTTGATGAGGTTAAATTTGGGAATTTGGAAAGCCAGTCAGTCAGAAATCCAGTTCATCTTTTCAGATCTTCCTTCAGCAGTTTATTGGCAGCTGGGAGGTGCCAGAATAATTAATAATAACAACAGTACAAGGCTGTTTATGTGGCTGGTTGACAAAGAGTGGATAATAATGATAATAAATGAGCTTTGTGGGGGTGAGGGGCCCTCTGAGCAGCTCAGAGCACCTGGGCTGGGCTGGCAGGAGGGACAAGGTGTGCTCTCCTCTCTTGCAGTTTGGCTGGACCCACGTGACACTGCTGATTGTTGTCACCCAGTCCCATCTCATCATCCACAACCTGTTTGAAGGAATGATCTGGTGAGTCTGCTCTGCTCCCTGAGCTGCTTTGGTTTCTGCAGCCTGAAAAAAAAAACAAACAAACAAACAAACAACCAAAACCCCATTTTTTCATAGAATCCCAGACTGGTTTGGGATGGAAAGGGCTTCAGTGACCATCCCAGCCTGGCTTGGGGCACTTCCAGGGATCCAGGGGAGTTCAGAACCTCTCTGGGCAGCCAGGGCCCAACCACCATGATAGTGGGAATAAAGTCAAATTTATTTAGAATTTATTAATTTTTTAATCCTAATATCTATATTTATTTTTAATCTCAAAACTTGGTTCTGAGTTAAAACCGTTCTCTAAAAGCTGTTTGAACTGTTAAAAACAAAAGCAAATGGCCAAGCAGGAGGTGCCTCCTGTGAGGGACCAGAGAGCAGCAAAGCACCAAGTGAACCCTCAGAGATTTAGAACTTGCTTTGTGCTGCTTCACCCTACAGAGAGGAGTTGTAAAGGAGAATTTTTGAAGTTGCTGTGGGGTGCAGGGCCCTTTCAGATGTCTTTGGGGCTGGCTGAGTGCTTCCTGCTGATTCCTGTGGTGAAAGCAGCACTGAGGGGCAGGAGGGGAACGCTGCCGCCCTCAGGGGAGCCCCTCTGGTGCTGCTGCCCAAAACCAGCAGGACCAGGAATTAATTCTGGCCACTGGAGGGCTGTGAGTTCCTCAGAGTGAGCCCAGGGATCCTCCTGATCAGGAAATACTTACAGTGGAGTTCAGGAGGGGGTGTGCAACAGCCTGGAGAAAACCTGCTGCAAACAGGCCATTCTGGGACCACAAACTGCTTTTTAGTTCCAAATTGTGCCATTCTGGGGACACAAACTGCTTTTTAGCCCCAGACTGTGCCATTCTGGGGACACAAGCTGCTTTTTAGATTCAGACTGTGCCATTCTGGGGACACAAGCTGCTTTTTAGTTCCAAATTGTGCCATTCTGGGGACACAAGCTGCTTTTTAGTTCCAGACTGTGCCATTCTGGGGACAGAAGCTGCTTTTTAGTTCCAGACTGTGCCATTCTGGGGACACAAGCTGCTTTTTAGATTCAGACTGTGCCATTCTGGGGACACAAGCTGCTTTTTAGCCCCAGATTGTGCCATTCTTGGGCCACAAACTGCTTTTTAGCCCCAGATTGTGCCATTCTGGGGACACAAGCTGCTTTTTAGTTCCAGACTGTGCCATTCTGGGGACACAAGCTGCCTTTCAGCCCCTGCAGTGCCCCCCAGCTCCCCGTGGCTGTCCCCTGAGCTGCAGGAGGCCGTGTTGGGGTGGTGGCTCTGCACAGAGCCCTGTGCTGGCAGCTGAGCCTTGGAGCCGCGTGCTGCTGGCACTTGCCAATGGTTTGTCCCTTGTCCCCTGCAGGTTCATTGTCCCCATCTCCTGCGTGATCTGCAATGACATCATGGCCTACATGTTCGGCTTCTTCTTCGGCCGCACGCCGCTCATCAAGGTTTGGGACTTTTTGGGGAACAAAACCTCAACTTGGGCTCCTTTGGGTCTCGGCCCTGTGCTCCCCCAGCTGCTGCTCTGTGGCCTCTTCGGGGTCTGAAGCAAATCTCCAAATTAAACCTGCTGTGCATCCCAGTCTGGGAGGCTGTGAAATTATTGAGTTGTTTCGTAGCGAGGTGTTGGGCTCAGTTCTGACCAAGCTCCCCTCTGTGGTGCCTCAGCAGTTCCCAAGGGAGGAATAAATGGTGTCAATAAGTCAATAACTGTTCCTTTGCTCGCTCTCTCTCTGGCAGCTCTCCCCAAAGAAGACCTGGGAGGGATTTATTGGAGGATTTTTCTCCACTGTTCTGTTTGGGTTGCTGGTAAGTGGCCGGAGTTTTCCCTTCAGAGGGTCCCAGTGTTCTGTTTAAAAAACGCAGTCAGGCCTGAATCTCTGCCAGATATTTCACCTTTTCTTGCTGCCTGGGGTTTGAAGAGCTGTGTGCAGGCAGTGGTGACGGAGCTGAGTGCTGGGGGATGTTTTTAATCCCTGTTAGACCCTGTGAGGTGCTCATTACAATAATTAACCATTAATCTGCTGCTGCTGGATGGTGCTGTGCATCATTTCAGGGGCTGGAATTGAGGAATCCCACACTGCTGGAGTGTTTTGCCCTGTTTTTATGACCCTCTGCCTGCTGTTGCTGTCCCTCCACCTCAGGGCACAGCCTCGCTCTTCCTCTGCCTTTAACCAATTATTGCTGCTCAGGGGAGTGATGAAGTGTGCTTCCCTCCTCCCTCATCTCCTTTTCCCTTGGGAATCCCTGAGGAAAAACACAAATCCTGCTCTTTTTCTCTTTTTTTCTGGAGCTGTCCTACGTGATGTCGGGGTACCGCTGCTTCACGTGCCCCGTGGAGTTCAACAACGACACCAACAGCTTCACCGTGGACTGTGAGCCCTCCGAGCTGTTCCAGCTGCAGGAGTACAACATCCCCCTGCTGCTGCAGTCCGTGCTGGGCTGGGTACGTTGTTTTGGTTCACCAAGGAAAGCAGGACCTCCCTTGGAATGGAAAATGTAAAACACTCACCCTCTGAATTATTATTGTCATTTGGAATTATTATTGTCATTTGGAATTATTATTGTCATTTGGAATTATTATTGTCATTTTGAGTTATATATATAATTTTCAATTATTATAATTCAGAAATTAAAGGGCTCTCAGGGGAAAGATACAAGGATAGGAAGAACAGTTCTATATTGGAAAAATGAAGATAAAAATGCAGTAGTACAATAAAAAACACAGAGTCTGGTGGGAACATTTACCCACCCGAAAGGCAGCTGAGCTGCAGCCTGGGGGGCAGAGAAGGAGGGGCAGGCCCTGCAAACCCTCGTGTGCTGTTTCTCCTGCAGAAGACCGTGAGGATGTACCCCTTCCAGATCCACAGCATCGCCCTCTCCACCTTCGCCTCCCTCATCGGGCCCTTCGGGGGCTTCTTCGCCAGCGGCTTCAAGAGGGCCTTCAAAATCAAGGTGAGGATGGAGGAGGTGGGGATTTTGGGGAGGAAACACGAGGGTGGCAGTCCCAGAGCTCCGAGGGAAGGGAGGTTTGTTCAGTCACAGGTAAAACGCTGGAGCAGGATCTGGGTATTTATTTTAACCAAAAGGGAAGAGACCTGAAGATGTGAACTGTGATGTTCTAAACCCTGCTGTGGCGCAGGTAGAGGAAGGAAGAGCCAGGCAGGAAATTTGCAATCTGAGGTTTCCCTCGATGCCCTGCAGGCTGGTTGCACATAAACACAGCCTGTGCTCAGTTAAGATGCCTTGAAAGGCAAGACGAGGAGGCAGCAGATGAACGTTTGCCTTCCCTGACCTTTGGGTGACAGCTGAGCTGAGCCCTGCTGCCCCTCAGGCCCCAGGGGAACTTCAGAACCAGGGAGGCATCCCACCAAATGTTTCCTTGGCCTGACTCTGCCTCCTGGGAGGCGCTGGGGCAGGGGCTGAGCTCGGTGTGCGGGGGCACCAAAGCCAGCAGAGCGCTGGCAAAGGCTCAGTGCCGTCCCTCTGCTCTGCCAGGACTTTGCCAACACCATCCCGGGCCACGGGGGCATCATGGATCGCTTCGACTGCCAGTACCTGATGGCCACCTTTGTCAACGTGTACATCGCCAGCTTCATCAGGTGGGTGAGCTGGGCTGGGGCTGCTGGCACGGCCGGGGCAGGGGGCTCAGAGCCGCTCCTGCTCCCTGACACAGCTGCGAGTGCAGGGCTCAGCAAACTGCGGCTCCAGGGCGGGAAGGATCTTCAGCAGAGCTGGGAGTGCAGCCCTGGCCTCCCATGAGCTGTTCCAGTCCCACTGCAACCCCTCCTGGGAGCCCTGGACAGGTTTCTAGAGCCAAACCGGCAGGGAAATCTGATTCTGCAGCCCTGACAAGCACAGCCAAGCAGAGGAAGGAAGCCTGTGGGCACACGGGGGATGTGTGGGGGAACTGTTTGTGTGTGGCTGCTTTGAGTTCCGAGAGGCAGCACCTGCTGACAAGATGCACAGCCCTCTTCAGAGAGATGGGGTCTGGGGGGTTATTTAGTGTTCACAGCTCAGCCTCCTGTGCCTTTTGAGTCCATTTCCACATCCCAGAGGGAGTTGTGCTCCTGGGGAAGGAAAGGACAGCCCAGCATGGATCTCAGCCCGTTATTGTGCTGGAATTGCACTGCAGCCCCACTGCTCACCGTGCTTTTGTGTTCCAGAGGCCCCAACCCAAGCAAACTGATCCAGCAGTTCCTGACCCTGAGGCCAGACCAGCAGCTGCACATCTTCAACACGCTCAAAGCACACCTGGTGGACAGGGGGGTTCTGGGCAGCCTGGAGGACGCGTAGGCAGGAGGTGGAACAGGACTGAGGACAGCCAGGCCTCCTCCAGGGAATTCCTGCCTTGCCTGATTTAAGACAATAACAAGGCCTCATTTCACTGTAACTTTCCTTCCTTTCTTGGTAAATGTTTGCATTTGTGGTTTAATTTTTTTTTAAATAATATATTTATAGAGCTTTGGTTCAAACGAGCAAATCTTGGGTTTGTAGCTGAGAGGGAGTTCAGGCTTGGAAGGAGTGTGGGGTGTGACTGTCCTGCTGGACTGTCCTGACCCCTCGGGGGTGTGGGCAGGGCTGAGCTTTCCCTGGGAAGAGGAGAAGCTTTTTGGAAAAGCTTTTCCGTGGCTCTGGGAGGAGTGCAGAGCCTGGCAGGGTGCTGAGGGTGGCAGCTCTGGGGACATCCTGCTCTGCAGGGACAGCTGGGCACTGCAGGAACCTGCAGGGAGTGCAGGGGGATTGTCCCAGCAGCAGTGGGAATCCCCCTGCAGCAGGACATTGTGCTTCCCCAGCCCTGCACTGCAGCTCCTGCACTGCCTCTCACGTTCCCTCCCTTCAGGGCTGATCTTCTGGCAAATCAGCTTTGCAACCAGTGAAACCAGAAGCAGGCTGGGCTCCGGCAGTCAGGGAGGTTGTGTGTGGGACTGTGGGAGCTTCAGATTCCTCTGATGGAAGTAAATAAGTTTTAAAGAGTGTTGGAAGTTTCGTTGAGCAATTCCTGCCAAGTGAGAACAACTTTGAAATAACTTGGTTTGTTTTCCCCCATTAAATAACCTTTGAAAACCACACTTCTTCATTTCTCCAAGGTTGGAAACCCCACACTGGGATATTTGAAGTAACCTGGGGAGCAGTTTCCAGCCAGTTTTGTTGCTGGGTGGGCTCCAGCTGTAGCTGGGGGTTTTGTTTTCTTTCAGGGATCATGTCTGTTCCTTACTTGAGTTGTAGAAGTCGTGCTGCTGAGTTTTTACCATGGTCTGTGTTGCATTTCAGTCTGGGTTCATTTCTCTGCAGGCTTCTGTCCTGCTCTGCTCACTGAATCTTGTCAGAAATAGTTTGTACTTTATAGCTGAAAGTTTTATTGAAGTCCTTTCCTTTATTTTGTCACATTTTTCTATTATTTAAAAACGAGAGCCCTAAAGATTGTAATTTTT
>VXBU01000730.1:810-46850 GCA_013400315.1 Bombycilla garrulus | reverse complement strand
GGGACAGGGACCAGGACAGTGCCAAGCTGAAGGTGGGGACAGGAACAGGGACCAGGGACAGGGGACAGGGACAGAGGACAGGGACCAGGACAGTGCCAAGCCTAAGGCGGGGCTGGGGAGCAGGGAGCAGGGAGCAGGATGGTGCCAAGCCAAAGGTAGGACCAGGGACGAGGGACCAGGACAGGGCCAAGCCACAGGGAGGGCCAGGCCACCGCTCCTCAGGTGTCCCCAGGCTGCCATTTAGGGCTGGAGGTGACTCCTGGAGAGGCTGACCTGGAGCAGAGGCTGCACAGAGTTAAAACAAAAGCAGGATTTGTGCAAAGCCCTTCAAAGGGTGCACCGGGGGCAGCACAATGTTGTGTGAATATATCTGTATGAAATGATCTCCTGCAAGGTGCTGGAGGGCAGGACTGCCAGCCTGGGTGGCACTGTGGCCTCGCAGAGGTGGCACTCAGGACTCTGCTCTGCTCTGTCCTAGGGCTGCCTGTCCCTCCAGGGCAGCACCATCAAGGTGGTGGCTGCTAACCCGGAGGAAGGAGGGAAATTCATCTTTGAAATCATCCCAGGTGAGGATGCCTCGCTCCTCCTCCTTGCACGCTTTTGGGCTGGGCTGGCCACCCAAAACCCCTTTTTGTCCTTTCCCTGTCCTGCTGCTCCCACTGCTTTCCAAGGTTGCCAGAGCGCTGTTCTGTGGGGAAATGAATTTCTTGCTCTCCCAGGGCTGGGGCAGAGCCCTGTGCCTGAGTCCCAGGGTGAGGAGGAGAGGAGAAGCTCTGCCAAGCTGCAGCTGCAGCAGTTTCTGTTCCTTCCTCGCAGATCTCAAAGCGGGAAATGCCCAAGCTCCTCTTCCCCTGCAGCCAGCGGGGAAATTGGGAGCCAGAAGCATTTAACCCAGAGAACAACAAGAGATTTTTTTTGTGTCTTTTCTCCTCGTTGGATGTTTTTGCAGGGGTGGCTGCAGAGCAGGGCCGGGCAGGGCAGGAGCCCTGTGTGCTCATGGCCAGCTCCCAGGCGGAGATGGAGGAGTGGGTGAAATCCATCCGGAGGGCGCTGGGCTCGGCCTCGGGAGGTAACGAGGGGAGGGGAAATTTTATGAAATGCACAAAGGATGCACCTTGGGCAGTAAAAGAGCCTGGCTGAGGCTCCCCCCAAGATGGACCCAAGTCACAAAGTTATTTTATAAGTTTTATAAGTCCTGGTTCATCCCCGTACTGGGGTTAATTGTCCAATTCCCACCTCAGGTGATGCAGTCCCACCCTCCCAGTCTGCTCTCCTCAATTCCCTGCTGTTTGCATTTTTTGGGCCCAAAACTGCCACGGGGTCCTTGGTTCTGGGGCTGGGAAAGGATTGTTTTATGTGGCTGAGCTCACTCACACTTTATGGAAGCTCAGAGTCACGCTCTAGGGCAGTGCAGAGCCTGGGAAACAGCACAGCTCAAACCTGAGGCGCCAGCTGGGCTGAGCTCTGCCCTGGTGCCGTCCCCAGCCGTGTTTGGGCAGTGCCTGGCGGAGACCATGGCCTACGAGCAGAGATTCGGGCAGCACCAGGTGCCCATCCTGGTGCAGAAAAGCGCCGAGTTCATCCGGGAGCACGGCACGAGTGAGGAGGGGATCTTCCGCCTGCCTGGCCAGGACAACCTCGTCCGGCAGCTCCGCGACGCCTTCGACGCCGGCGAGAGGCCCTCGTTCCACAGGTAACGCTGCCTGCCCTCTGCCTGCCTTCTGCCTGCCCACATCCCGGGAAAAACAGCCAGAGCCGCCCCAGGGCCCTGCAGGACAGCCGAGCCCTCCGGAGGGTGTGAGCAGGGGAGAGGATCCGGCAGGAACCACAGGAGCAGGGTCACAGGGTGTGAGATGAGATTCTGGGGAGCAAAGGAAAGCCCACGACCGGGGCAGGATTGAACGAAGTGTAGGAAGCTGCTGCTGCAGTGCAAGCACCCCAAGGTATTGGAGGGTATTGGTAGGACCTACAAAAACACAGCCCTCCCTCAGTGTTTGCACGTTTGTAAAAATAATAGCATTTTACAGCCCCAAGCAGTGCTAAAAATAACTGACCTGGGGGGATTTTGCTTGGAATGGGAGATGGGAGAGGGGCTTTGTGTGGAATGGGAGAAGGGAGAAGGGTTTTGCTCCCTTTTCCTTTGTTCCGCACCCCTTTGAATGCAGTGACAAGAGCCAGAGCTGCAGCTCCCACTCATTAAATAACTGGAGTTATTTAACAACTCATTAATTAACTCCTACTCCTTAATAAGGCAGCTCTGTAGGTGTCTGGTGGGTAAAGAAAAGTGATTTTAGCTGTGGACACTGGCACCTGCCGCCCTCAAGGTGGGGAAAATCTCCGCCAAGCCTTTATTTCCGTGCCAGCTGCTGTGGGTGTCTCCAGGATGCTCTGGCCCCCTGTCTGCCCCTGTGTGTGTTCACAGAGCTCGGGCAGAGCCCCGTGGGCACCGGCTGGCTCTGAGTGTCCCCCGGCCCTTGCAGGGACACCGATGTGCACACCGTGGCCTCCCTGTTCAAGCTGTACCTGCGGGAGCTCCCGGAGCCCGTGGTGCCCTGGCAGCAGTACGAGGATTTCCTGCTCTGTGGCCAGGCTCTGGAGGCCGATGAGGCAAAGGTAGAGCTGCTTTTGTTTTCCTCCTCCTGGCCTCAAAATCGGTGTCAGTGCCAGGGCACGCCGTGAGCCGGAGGTGCCAGGTGCGCGGCAGCAGCGGCCGCTGCTTTGGAATCTGGGGAGGGGAAAAGGAGGAAAAATTAAAATTAAAAACTCCCCCAAAGCCAGTGGGGGTTTCCCGATGTGGCCGCATGAGTTTGTGAATTTTAAAGCTTAAATTTCTGCTTCTCTTTGGGGTTAAAAATGTCCTGGATGTTTCTACACGAGACACTCGAGGAGATGAGGCAGGGTCACCTCCTTCCAGGGCCCGTCCCACACGTGCTGGGCTGGAGGGGATCCTGCTCCTCCTGCGGCCCCCAAAACCTCTCCGTGTCCCACAGAGCTCCAAGGGGAGCAAATGCCAGGAGAGTCAGAGTCATGGAATGACTGAGTTTGGAGAAGATCCCCAAGATCATCAACCACGACCCAGAGGCACCCCCAGGGTCACCACTGCCCTGTCCCCGAGTGCCACCACCCGTGTTTGGGACACTCCTGGGGATGGGGACTGCCCTGGGGCTGGAGGAGACCCCACACAGGCGTGGCTGGGGTGGCCAAGGGCTGCTCTTGGCTCCACACGTGCCTGGGCATCCTCCCGGAGCTGCTTTTCACCCTTTAGGGCCACCAGGAGCTCCTGAAGCAGCTGTCCCTCCTCCCCAGAGACAACTACAACCTCCTCAGCTACATCTGCAGGTCAGTGCCCCGCCCCAGGACAGCTCGGGTTTGGTGCTGGGGAGCACAAATGTCATCCCTGGGGGTCACTCCTCCAGGCAGAGCCTTCCCAAACTGTGCTTTGGTTCCCCTTGAGTCACCAGAAGCTGATTTTTGTAGAGGAGAATTTCAGCCCCTGGAATAAACCCCCTGGCAGTGTCTGAGCGTGAATCAGCACCCTCAGAGTCACCTGTAAATCCCTGAGAATCAAAAACAGTTTTCCTGAACCAAAACTTGTGGGTTTCACCCGGCTTGGGTGGTTTTTTGTGGGTTTCACCCAGCCTGGCTGGTTTTTTGTGAGTTTCACCCAGCCTGGGTGGTGTTTCTCTGGCTGGAGATTGGAGGAGGGGATTCCCTTTTTTTCTGATTTGTTTCTGAGGGGAGCAGCTCCTCACAAGGAGGTTTTTATTCTGGTACCAGTAAGATCCAGCTCCAGTTCAGCTCTGAGGCCAAGAGTTTCTGTCTTTGTGACTGAGGGGAGGAGCTGGGAAGATGAATCAGGATTTTTGCAATCTCCCACCTCTGATGTGGAATATTTGCTCTGGAATTCTGGCAGGTTCCTCTACGAGATACAACTGAACTCCAGCGTGAACAAGATGAGTGTGGAGAACCTGGCAACAGTGATTGGGGTGAACCTCATCAGGCCCAGGGTAGAGGACCCTGCAGTTATCATGAGAGGTAAAAGGGAATAATTGTCATATAACACCACCATGCAGAAACCCTGAGCTGCACCCACTGCCTCGAAATGAAACATTTCCTGTGGTGGGGCTGAAAGGAAGCCAGAAATGTGTGTGAGTGCAGCAGGGCAGGCTCAGGCCGTGTGTTTGCTGGGTATGAAGGTGTTGATGGTGACAAAAACCCCTCAGCAACTGACAAAATGACAAAAACACTCCACTGCTGTTCCCCTTCTGGAGCTCAGCAGATTCAGAAATTTGGTGAGGTCATCCCTGTGCTGCTTAGAGCAGGAAGGTGTAAAATCCTTCTTGGGGGAACAGAGGAAACGGAAAGAAATGTGGATACTCATTTGCATTTTNTAAATTTATATTTATATTATTTATATTATTATTTATTATTATTTGTTTTATTTTTTAATTACTCATTACATTTACTTTTTTTGGCTTTATGATCCCGCTCCTTGTTTTCTGTTCCACGTCCATTTCAGCCACCAGAAGCAGCGAGCTCAGGTGGTGCAGGGAGGGATCCTGCGGCCCTGGGTTTGGCCCTGACCATCTCTCCTTCCTGCAGGCACTCCCCAGGTGCAGAAGGTGATGACTGTGCTGATCAGTGACCACGAAAAGCTCTTTCCTCCATCCAAGGATGTGCCTCCCTCCCCTCCTGCCCCAAAAAACGAGAAGAAAGCTCCAGTGCCTCGCAGCTCTGTGGGCTGGGGAGCTGCAGAGGACCCCAGCCAGGGGGAAATGGTGAGGATGGATCCCAGGGGAATAATTAAACCTACATTAATTAGCATGGGGGAGCTGCAGAGGACCCCAGCCAGGGGGAAATGGTGAGGATGGATCCCAGGGGAATAAGTAAACCTACATTAATTAAACATGTGGTTAATTGTAGCCAGGTCAGCCAGCCCTAGAAGCATTTGCTATTTATAGGTTAAAAAGCTGTGTCTGTCACCCCTGGAATATTTACATCAGGAAAATGATGTAGATAAACTTTCCGCCCTCCTGTGGAAAATCTGCTGTTCTGGGGATGTGAAAACTCCCAAAGCCTTTTGGCTGAACAGCTGAGCACACGAAATCTTTTCAGCTCAGGCTGGTGAAGGGGAAACACTGAGGGTTAAAGGCTTTCCTCCGAAGGGATCTCTGCGAAAATGGTGAATGTGGTGCAATTCAAAGTGGTTTTTGTGGAGCAGTGTGGCCATTCCTGCAGCGTGTCCAAACCTTTGAGTGTAAAGCCTGCGCTGACAGCAGAGGCCGTGACCTCTGTGCCCCAGGGCTCTCCCAAAGCCGTGCTCTGTTTTCCAGAGGGATCCCCACCATTCCCCTGGCCCGGCTGCCGCCTCCAGCACCCCCGGGGAGGACGCGGAGCCCAAGGACACCGTGGGACCGTGGCAGACACAGCCAAGGAAAAGAACTCAGACTTTACCGACCAGGAAATCCTCGCTGGTTGCAGCGGGGGACAAGGGCAAGGAGAGGAACGATGTCCTTGCCGGCGACTTCTGGAAAAGCAGCGCACGGCCCGGGGCCCCCGACGGGCACAAGAGAACGTTGTCCCACGATCTTTTTAAGCTGCTGGACCTGCACAGGGCTGCGAGCTGTGACACTGCTCCCCCTCCCCAGGCGGAGAGCGGCGGCCCCAGCCCCGCCAGCAGCGTCTCCGAGAGGGAATTCCTGCCCTGCCTCAGCCCCAGCCCCGAGGCCAAGGAGCCTCCCAGTCCCGGGTGCAGCCCTGCTGAGCAGCCCAGCCCCGCGGGGCAGAGCCGGGAGCTCCTGCACAGCACCGTCCTCAGGCTGCAAAGGGAGATGGAGGCGCAGAGGAGCGACTACGAGGAGCAGATTGAGAGGTAACTGCAGGGTGGGAGGCGACAGCAAACACTGCCCAGGTTATTGACCGGCAGTGATTAGTGATAAAATACAGCATTTAGCAGCATCATTTATGATATTTTCAGTATTTTTAGTCTAAAAGTCAGTGTGCTGCACTGCACGTGCTCCCACCACAGTGGGTGATGTGTTATTACAGCATCAATACTCCACAGCTCTGCTCACATCCTTCAGTGGCACTGCAGTGCCCCTGCACTGTCATAATTCTTGTTATTAATAGCAATTCCTGTTATTAATAACAATTCCTGTTATTAATAATGATTTCATTTATTGCCACTACACTGGACCTTTAGACTGCAGAATTCACCAGCAGCATTATTATTGGTTGTGAGCATCAGCCCCACATATTGTTATTATATTATGATTATTGTCCCATTATTAATACACATGGTACAGTTAAAATCAGAAAACAAAATACTTAAATTCACCGCAACCAAATTAAAAAAAGACCTCCAAAAACTCCTTAAAAATAACACCAGATTATAATAAACTAAAACTAAAATTTACCCAAATAAAATAAATATAATAAAAATATTTACTAATTTACCTTTCAAAAAGTTAATCAAAACTATTATTTTATTTACAATTATAGTCCAAAAATTAAAATCTACCTCTAGTCAAAACAATATAGTATAACCTTAGTCCCAAACCTTTACTAAATTTACTAAACACATAAAAAACGAGTCAAATATTAAAAATTTAAACCTCTCAACTATAACCATAAATAAAAACCAAACCCATTTATTGGTTTATTGCATCAAGCTGTGTGGCCACTGAAGGGCTCAGGGCTGCACCTCTGCCTTGTTTTGCTGCTCAATGATGAGCTCAGAGTCCCTGAGAGCCAAATGATTCCCCAGCCCTTTTCCAACCCAATCCTCTCGTGCTCTGTTTCCCTTCAGTCTCCACAAGGAGAATTATGAAGTCTGGGCCAAAGTGGTGAGGCTGAAGCAGGAGCTGGAGCAGGAGCAGAAGAGATCTGGGGAGCTGGAGCTGAGGCTGCAGAGCGCCGAGCGCTCGCGGGAGGAGCTGCAGAACAAAACCAAGGCGCTCGAGGAGGAGATCAGAAACTTTACTGAGCCCACGAGTAAAGCTGGTGCCAAAACCAACTAGGAGGAGACACCCAGCTTTGCACAGCCACCACATGCAGCTGCAGAATGCACGGGAATTGCAGGCTCAGAGCCAGGGACTGTTCTTGTCCAGCGCCCTGCTCCTGCCCACAGGCCGAGGGGAGGAAGGAGAGCAGAGCTGAGGCCACGCTCTGAACCAGGAAATGTCAAAAATAGCCTTTAGCTTTTTTGGGTGTGTTTATTTCAACTCCTCTTTCAGCTGCTCAGGTTCCCGGGAGAACAGGCCAGCACTTTGTGCTGCTCAGTCAGAATTGCACTCTGAGGTTTGGGGCACGGACTCGTTGTGCCTTCACAAAAAGGACCCAGAAGTGTCGCTCCTCCAGCTGCCCGTGTCCCTGCTGGGGATTCCCACAGCCAAACAGCCAGGGACGCTGGATGGGGGCAGGCAGAGGAGCCCCAGGGCCTGGGGAGGCACAGCCCTGGCTGGTGGAGGTGCTCACGTCCATCCCCAGCTGCTTTGGGCTCTGCTGGGGCAGCACGAGGGGCTGAGATCTCCTGCAGCATCACCTGCTGTGTGTGCCAGCCCCACACCGCTGCTCCAGGCAGGAAATCTCACTGTCACAGTTACATCACCTCAGTCCAGCGGCTGTTCAGTGGTTTGGTTTGTTCCTCACAGCTGGGTGTTTCTAAATCCAGCACAGCTGAGGAGCTTGGAGAGCACTTTCACACACCTGTACCTGGAGCTCTTTGTGCAGGGGAGTCCAGCAGCAACTCCAGCACAGGAATTCTGCGTTTTCCCTGATGGACAGACTTCAGAGGATGACAAATCTGGATTTATTGACTGCCCCTGCACTGGCGTTTTGTCATTTCAAAGTGCAGAATGGGATTTCCTCAGGCAGTTTGTGGAACGCTGGGTGTGCATCCCAGCGAGGATGTTGGGCCTCTCCCCATCAGTGCAGAGACCCCAAAGGTGCCCCTGTGGTTGTTTGTGACTTTTCTGCTTGTCCCCCACCCCAGCAGAGCCCTCCCAGCAGTACCACGCTGCTGCTGCAGCTTTTGGGGGAGGAAAGAAGATTGAAAGGCTCTGGACAGTTTAGGTTTAAAACTGAGCCCAGACTCGGTGTCAGAGCCAGCTTGGTGCATTGACCCCGCCTTTGCTCAGCTGTGGATGTAAAGCCTGGGGAAGGAGCAGGCTCCACCAGGCTCAGACATCCTCCTGCAGCACCCAAAGATCCCCTCCCCACGCCTGCAGGTCCCACACACCACAGCTCTTGTGTCCTGAAGTCTCTTTCAGTTTCTTTCTGCTGCGAGTCCAAGTCCCCACTCAGAGGTTCCAAAGTGTCTGCCACCTTCCACAGCAGCTGCTGCCATCCACGAGCTTCCCCTGGGATTTCAGATGACCTTGACAGAGCTGCCTCAGTGTTTATTTAATTTTTTACCTCTGCAAGAAGCTCCTCGCCAATCTGAGCATGAGACCCAGGATTCATAAGAGAGAAATTTCCCCGTCGGGTTCAGGAGCAGCATCGTGAACATCTGGGCTGGAAATGCCACACGCTCCTTTCTGCAGAGATCAAAAGTGTGAAGAGGCCAATAATTCCTTCACAGCAGACTCTAATGACGTGCAAAGGCTTGGCTGGGGCTCAGAAATCTCCACCATTAGGACAAGTGCACGTTATTTAAAATAAACTGCGCATTCCTCCGCTTCCACTCAGATAGGCAGAGCGAGCCCGTGCTGCGAGGACCAGAGGCATCCTTTGAAGATATTTTGAAGATATTCCACCCACCAACATCTGCGGGGTTTACAGAGGTCATCTGAGAGACTTTCCAGTAGAGGTCAGGTGGGCTGGAAATTCCTGAGAGCCTGAGGGGAGAGAGGCACGAGCACCTTGTGAGCTGCTGCCGCCTTTGGGTGCTATAAGATAATGAGGATTTCTTTTTTTTTTTTTTTTTTTAATGAGATTTTTCTTGAGAGAGACAACCATGAACTGCCCATGCCAGACCTGTGAAACTGCACCCTTTTCATCCCTGAGGGGGTGGGTGTCCTCTCTGCTCAGCCCAGAGCCTGCTCTGGATTTTCTGCACTTGCACATCTTCTGCTGGAGACCCCACAACGTGAGATCCCCAAAAGCTGACTGGTGCCCAGCCTGCAATTCCTTCCTCCCTCTGTTTCTGCAGCCAGGCCCTGAAGCTTTTTGGGGTGGGAGCAGCAGAGAATCTCTCCTGTTCCTGGGGCCCCTGCAGGGGACATTATAAACTCAGGGTGGGGATTTTGTGGCCTTTCAGCTCAGCAGGTTTTGGGATTGACTGTGGATCCCCATGCGAGTGATGCTGCTCCTGTCATATAAAAGCACAACAGACTCTACCACAGAGAAGAAAGATCCTTTCCAGCCCTGTCTGGTTTTTGGAAAACTCCAAAAAGACATTTTTCACCCCTTCACCCTCCCACTGCACCGTGAGGACACAAGAGCTTTACCAAGGTGATAACCCTGAGATCAGACTGAGGATTTTCCTCTCCCTTTATATGTGACATGGCTTTCCAAATGAGAGCTGTTAAACCATGGATCCCAATGCACCCAAAACACTTAAATCATGTAGTGTGGGATGAAAATAAGATACCTTTTCGGCCCCTCATTCTTTGTGCTAGAGCAGAGTCTGTTTTGCTCTTCTCAGGTATTTACTAAATAAATTAATTCAGGAATTCACTCTGTTGTATCCAAGAGTTTGGTAGGTGTGAGAGGTGAGAAAATAAAATTATCCTTCCCACATTATTGTGTTTGGATCCCGAGCCAGTCACGCTTATTGTGACTTATCCTCTCCTATTTATCAAAGTTGCGTTTTTGGCACGATAGAAACTTTCCTTTTTTAGCCTGGCCAGTGCACAGAGGAGCACGTTGCTGGGGAGGCGAGGTGGACGTGCGGGAAGTGTCCGGCCGCGGCTGAGGAGGCTCTGTCCAGACCCCAGGAGCAGTGAGAACATGCTGTTCTCCCCAGCAGCTCCAGAGTGATGCAGCCCATCCATCCATCCTTCCTTCGGGAGCTGGGATGTGCCCCCAAACCCGGCTGCTTTTGGGAAGGAAACACCGCCAGACCGGCTGTACCAACAACTCTTCACCAAGGTGGGGAGGAGAAAGAGTCCCAAAGGCTGGCAGCAGTGTCCCTGTCCCCCTTTCCCTGGGTTTTCCTGCCACCTGGCTGCAGCACCCGTGGCCTGCAGGAAAAATAACCTGGAGAAAAGCAGCATCCTGATCATGCCAGAGAACTCACAGGCAGGAGGAAGCAGCCGGGCTAGCAGGAGTTAAGAGCTGTCCAAATAAGCTCTTTTTTGGAGACAATCCCCCTCTGTTCCAGCCCCAAACCCTGCAGGTTTAGGGGCTGTGAGGTGTTCAAGCAGGCCCTGAGTGCTGGATGTGGCACAGAGGCTTGGAGAATCCAACACCTCCAGTCCTTGCAGAATCCACGCTGCCAAAATCTCCCTGCCTGAGGATCCCCACCAAGGGCTCCCCTCCAGCAGCACTTCCCCCTTTCCTCTGCAGGAGTTTCCCCAGCAGGTAATTCCCAGGAGCAGGAGTGCCCAGCATTAATTAAGTGGGCATTAATTAAACTCAATAAATCAGGTTTATAACACAGGTGGAGAGGATTTGGGTGGGATTTTCCTGGCCCTGGGGCAGAGCAGAGACCTCAGTGGTGCTGCCTCGCTCCGGGGTGTGCTCAGCCTTTGGGAAACACCAGAGAACCCACAGAGGCGAACAGCCTGGCCAGCAGAGATGGAAATTCCCCGTTTTCTCCTGAGGAAGCTTCACCAAAATCCCTTTCCACACAGAACCCTGGCCCTAAGGCCTCCCTGCACCCCTGGGTGGCCGAGGGCTCCCAGCGCCGTCAGCGGCCGCTGGTGTGGCTTGTGAAAATTTGCTTTATCACGCGTAAAAACACGATGTGATATTTCAGCCCTCTTCACACAGTGTCCCGATAACGGGCTGGGAACAGGGCAGCAGTTCCTGTAATCTCAGCAGAGATTTCCCCTCAGCCAGGGGGGCAGAAGCCAGGCTTCGACCTCTGGCTAACGAAACCAGGAGAGGCCTTGGCCTGGCACCTGTGCCGAGCATGTGAGAGGTAAATCTTTCCTTTCCCTGGCAGTGCTGCCGTGTTTCCTTCCTCGTCTCCCTGATAAAAGCTGCCTCAGGCTGCCATCCAGCCGGAGAGGCTCCCCTTGAGCTCCACGTGCTCTGGGTGAGATCCACACTCAACCCCAAAGGCCAAGTGGGGGTTTTGAGTCTTTTCAGCGACACCTTTACCCTGTGTGTCCCTTCCTGGAGCTCCAGGGATGGATTTTTGAGCGCTGTCAAGTGTTCCCTTCACATGCATCCACATTTCTGATGCCACTAAAGTCTGGTGCTCATTTGAAGTGCTGAGAGCTCTATGGAAATGCCTTTCCAAAAGGAGTCAGGAGGTCAGCCAAGCACCGCAAGGACAGTTGTTCCCAACACAACAGCTACAGACAGCGCTGAGGAGTGAAAGGTCAAAATATCCACTGGAAACTGGAGTGCTGTCACACCCTGGGAAGGGACGTTTCCACTGGAGGACTGGGAACGTGTAGCTCCCTTGCTATATCCTATGTGGGGTAAAGAAAGCTCTGTAAAGTGTGAAATGGGGATAAATCACATTTACAGTTTGCAGGAGACACGGGACATGTGTTTAGAGGATCATTATCTCCGCAGAGCTGGATGTATCCCCTTGCTGGCAGTGGAAAGGCAGCAGCAGATGAATTTGCCGTCAGCCACCCTGACCTGCTCCTGCTCACCCAGACCTCGAGCCCCGCTGGTGATGGCAAGCAGGATGCTTTTAAAATATTAAAAATAAAATTATTTTTATATAATATTTTTAGCAGCAGAGCCTTTGCTCCATTTGTCAGCTGTTGAGAAATCAGAGGCAGGGAGAGCAGCGGGGCCAAAGCTCCCTCACAGTCCCCGCAGGCCAAGAGCAGCCTGCTCCACTCCCCTGCCATTAACTCCCTGCTCATTATCTCCAACGCACTAATTAGGGCCCACAGAGGAAGCACAAGACACACAATCAATATTATTGGGCCAAATTTGCATCTGGTAAATTGTCAATGGGCAGAGAACAAGAAATCCCAAGGGAGGAGGAGGGAGCTCAGCGAGGGAAGCTGGGGATGGAAGCTGCTTGCTTTCCCTGCCAGAATAACGTCAAAATTGGTGCAAAGCTCCAAGGAATATTTAGGATTGCAGGATGCATTTGCATGATGCTATTTTGTGTCTATTTCAGCAGCAACCAACTGCTGGAAGTCAAATAGAATCACTTCAACCTTTTCCAGCAGCTGCACCAGCCCGTGGGGCTCCAGCAGTGTGGGCTCACACTCCTGGGGATCCCTGTTTTAACCCAGGGGGATTCAGTGCAGGGTGGGGAGCACAGTGAGCAAAGCCTGGAGAGCCCAGAGTGCCAGGGATTGCACAAATGGTCCCAGGGCTCACTTTCCCTGCAGCTCATTCGCTCTGCTTCCAGTGCAGCTGGGCCAGGGGTCAGCCTGGAGGCTTCTCTGGGCTGAGCTGGGCATCTAAAATCAGAGATCCTGGAATGGTTTGGGTTGGAAGAGACTCAAAGCTCATCCAGTGCCACCCCTGCCATGCCAAGGACACCTTCCACTGTCCCAGGCTGCTCCAGCTCTGTCCAGCCTGGCCTTGGGCACTGCCAGGGATCCAGGGGCAGCCACAGCTGCTCTGGGAATCTGTGCCAGGGACTGCCACCCTCACAGGGAACAATTCCTTCCCTGTATCTCACCTAAATTCATTTCACCTAACTAATTTCCTAAATTTCATAAACTCCCTAAAACCTGGCAGTGCCGGAAGCCGGCAGAGCTGGATCAGCGCTGCAGTTCTGCTCTCCCAAAGCTTTGCATCCCCTCTGTGCCCGAGCAGGGAGCGGTGACAGCTCAGGAAATGGATTCCACCGCATCTCCCAGCAGCTGATGGGAACTGCTCTAATCTCTGACAGATAAGGAGTTGCTACAGCAAAGCCAACATAAACCTGAGCTCCCTGGCAGGCTGGGCTGTTGTTTAGCTGCTGTTGCTAGCCAGCTACTGTACCTGATTGCAGAGACCACCCTGCGCCCAAACCTTCTCACTTAACTCGACGCGTACATTTTCAACACCGAGTGAAGCTGCCGGCCTGGAGAGGCTCAGCCACACGGAGCTGAAGGACATTGTTTGGGGAGCTCGAAAGCTGCAGCGAGCATCCCTCAGCCTCAAGTCACCACTGGCAGCAGCTCCTGCAATATTAACAGTTCTGTTAACATTGAATCACTGCTACTGCAGCGCCCAGCTCAACTAAAACACAGCGTGTTGTCTTTGCTGGTCATCACAGAAAACAAAATATTTGGAGACAGGGAAGAAGCCAACTCCCTCCTGCTCAGGAAGCATTGCTCTGTGTCATGGAAATCCATTCCTCTCGTACAATTTCCTTTATTGCAGCCCTGTTGATTGCTTTTATCCCTCATATTTCCTGTCTTTACTTAAAAAAATACAATCAAAAGTCTTGCTAAGCCCTTGAATTGCTTCGATCAGTTTGTGCTGGGAACAGAATCACATTGAACATGTCCTCAGGGCCAGAGACACCTGGGGAATTCCTGGGCCACGCCAGGGCTTAGCCCCAAACCTTTTCACACCCAGGAAAATCACATTATTACTCCCTAGGGGTCAGTACAGGGGAGAACCCACAGCATTTCTCCTTTTAATGCCAAAGCAGGAGTTCAGAGTAAGATCAGGGCCGTATTTTGTGGCCGTTTTCTGCTTTCTGGGACACAGCACCTCCCTGGCTGCCCTGCACCCCTGACATCGCCTGGGCTGGAAACACCCAGCAGTGGCCAAAGGCCTGGGCCCAGCACTAATACTCAATAATAATAAACTCCACATCATAAACCTCTTCTTCCAAGGGGTGCTGATAAGAATTTCCATTTTTAGTTGAGGGCAAATGAACCATTCAGCCTTTATTTGATGCTGCTGCACTTGAAGAGGGAGCAGAAGCTAATTTTTTAACTTTTCCTGTAAATAATGCATTAATGAAGACAGATGGGTCAGCAACATAAACAAAAGCTCTATCTCAAGCTGGTTTTGTTCTGGTTTTGTTTCCCAATATAGTAAGCAAACCACCACCACCCCAGTTCCCATCTTATTAACAGTGTTTGTACTCCAAATGTTGAACTGGGTTATAAGGAAGTTTAAATTAACACTGGGCTGTAGTTTTTCAAATGTTTGAAGCAGATGTTCAAGTGCCTCGAAATCTTCCCTTTTTTTTTTTTCTTTTTACTTTTTTTTTTTTTCTCCCTCCCTAAAATCCCAGCAGATTTTGCAGGGCTTTGGCTCAGCATGTGTCACAGAAAATCCTAAACTGCACCTCTCCCATCGTGCTGTGGTTAACCCAGGCACCAAACTGCCTGGGACTGTCAAAAATCCCGTGTTCCTTTGGTAATCCTGCACTGCTGCAGGTTCTGGTTTGCTTTGCTCTCTGAGCAGTCTCAGAAGAGCAGTGCAGTAGTTTTGGGGAGGAGAAATTTGGAATAGGCTCTGGCTGCTGCTTCGGATGGTTTTTCCTAAGAGAGCTCAGTTTTGGGGAGGTTCATCCCATGCCTTTAGCTCCAGAGGTGCTGCTCACCTGGCAGGGCACAGAGACCTGGGAAATAAACATGTCCACAATATCAAGGAACACAATTTTTCCCCCAAAGATTGGCATTTGGGCACCCCCAAACAGGATGGGCATGAGCCAGCACTGGCCCTGCCGGGGACAGGGCTGCCCTGCTCTCCTGGCTGACCAGTTCCTTATCCCCAGGCTCCCAGACCACTCCAAAGAGCCCCGAGCAAGGGCAGGGCCAGGAAAACCACGCTGAGCCGTCAGGTTTGGCGCTGAAAAAGTTGGGAATCTGGAGCTCAATCGGCTGCACAGGGTTCTGCAGGGCACTGGACCCCGGGGCCACAGCCCGGGGAGGGAGAACGGGGAGGCTCAGGGCAGAAATCTATTTGAGGAATTGGAGCCCACGTGCAGAGAGCTCAGAGATAGGGATCCCTCAAGGGAACTCAGCCTTCCAAGTGCTTGGTGAAATGTGGCCTGGGTGCTGAGTGTTGGCTCAGGAGACACAGCTGTCACCGTTCCTGCTCAGGCCCAGGAGAGACCAGGATGTCCTGAGGTTCATGCTCTTCTGAGGCTCTGTGTGTGTGGATTTCAGAGCAGCAATCCAACACCAAGGCTCTTCCCTCGCTGAGCTGCTCTCCAGCCTCTTCCTCTCTGGGATCATTTGCTCTGCTCCCCTCTCTTTGCCTGTTCCTGCCTGTTTGGGCTGAAAGCACTGCTGGGATTTTACACAGCATCCAGCACAAAGGGGCTCCACAGCTGTTAACAATTTCTCATTCATGGTCAACTAGAAACAGGTGGAAGCAATAATCCTACAGGTGCTGATGATTTCAGTGAGGCAGGGTTGCTTTAGTTGCTTACAATAATTCAGGGATGGATGGATGGGTGGAAAGATAGAAACTTCCACAGTGAAGTCGTATTTTCCCAAACCTTTCTAAAATTAAGATTGAATTGAAGATTTAAGTCAAACATCTGCTAATATGTTGAGATAAAATAGATCAGAAATGAAAGGAGAATCAATGCACACCAGGATTTAATGTGACAAAGTCTTTTAGAAACAGAAGTCACAGTACTACTGTGGATGGAAGGAAGGAGGGAAGGAGGGTAGAAACAAAGAAAATGAAAACATGCAGTGGAACATTTTTTCAGGGACTTGGAACATTTTTTTCAGGGACTCCTGGGACTCCCAGCTTGGCAGCCCTGGCTCTTGTCACACCCTCACCCTGTTATTTGTGAGTGTTGTGTCTATTTGCACAGGGGCTTTAAAGCCAAGCACTTCTGAACTTGCAGAAACAGCCTTGATTTGCTACTTGGGGAAAGATCTTTAGGAAATTACTGCCCCTCTGTTTTTTTCTGTCATTGAACTGCATGAACATCCAAGAAATGTCTTTACATGGTTATGTTGAAAGTAAGGGCAAATGGAGGATTTTGCTCATAAAGCTGCTGTGGAGTTCTGACAGACACCCCTGATAAATGAAACTCCATTCCCAGGAGTTCTGATCTCAGGTGCAGCTGAAGGATTCAAGAGATGCTCACTTTCTCACAGTGAGACACAGCTTCACTCCTTTCAGCTCAAACTGTGGCTGAAATCCTCCTCGATCAGCAGGACAGTCCTCATTGCTGTATAAAGAGAAGTTACTCACATCCACAGACTGACTGCCCCTAATTCTGAAGGGCTACCATTGGTATTTATTGACAATTTCTCTGATCTTGTAGGAGTTCACAGGTGCAGCTGATAAAATGACACCCTGCCTGTGTTTGCTGTGTGCCAGAACACGCCACAGACTCTGCTCTGCTCCTGCGAATCTCTGACAGAGACAGAAACAGGGACAGAGACAGAGAGTGGATCTGTGACAGACACAGAGTGAAGGCTCTGCTCTGCTCTGCTCTGCTCTGCTCTGCAGTGTGGGCACTTGGGAATTTACAGGGAGATCTCACATATTTATGGGAGACTGCAGCGGGTTATTTGTTGTTTTTAAGGCACTCTGCTTTCCCTGCAGCCTGTTCAGAGGCATTGGTGCTGTCAGGGGAGGACGGGAGAAAGGCAGGGAGGGCAAATCTCTGCCACGGCACCGCCTGCAGAAATGAGATGATAAAAGCAAATGTCGGATTATCTCCCTAATGCTGGATTATCACTCCTAACAAGGTGAATGGCTTGTCTTGGCAAATGGCTTCATAAGAATCGTGGATGGTTTTGAAAGGGTCTGTGCGGTCACACTTCAACCGTTGGCTGCTGCAGCTGATGTCGGCAGAGCGAATGTCACACCTCTCCCGAATTCCTCCGCCGAGCCATGAGCCGCGGGCTCTGATTGCAGAGAGCCTCGGGGGAAAGGTCTCTCAGGGGTGTCAGTCACTCTCAGGGTGAGGAATAAAGCAATATCACAGCCCAGTGTGCGGGCCACTATCTGGAGACTGCAGAACTCTACAATAAACTACACAGCTGAGCACTTAGAGCTGTGATAGCCCTGCAAGAGGAGCTGCAGATTGGACGGGATCATTCTCCAGAACTCCACTGAAATCACTGCGCAGAGGGAGCAGCTCTGCAAGAGAGGGGGTGACTGAGACAGGTGGGATTTACAGGTATCCAGGGGAGGAAAAAAGAAGTCAGCAACCTCATTCTCTTTGCCACACAACTCAACAGAGATTCCATGTGAAGTAGGATCAGCACAAGGTTTTATCCAAGTGGGATTACACGAGCACAAGCACAAAAATAAAGCATTCTGTATTCTACATTATATTACAAAGGCAGGCAGTCAATAAATAGGTCAATAAATTATGGGAAGCACAGAAGAGTATGTGTGAAAATGGGTGAAATTGGGTTTAGTTGGTGCGCGATAAAGTCTTTGGTGTTCATTCCCATGAAGTGTTGGAGTGATTCTTTCAAAGACCCTTATCACTTCCAGGGAAGATAACTTTCCCTTAAAAGTGTAAAACAGATGCAGGGACAGTACAGTAGGCTCTGGTACAGGCTAAAAGAGTCAACATCACTTACACTTTCCCAAGAATCTGACAAATTTGCAGCTTAGTATAAATAAAGTGACGGGTCTATTGTTTCTCAGCTCTGACACCTCCTTATCACCACGATTTGTTGCAGAAGAGTGGTGGAAACATGGCATGTGACTCCATCTGCAGGGTCTGGGGGGAGGAATATCCCTGTGGATCCACAATTCAGCACTAACAGAAAAGGAGGATGCTCGTGTCCCACTGGCACAGCTGCTGTCCTGCCTGGCACTGCTGGGATATTCGAGTAGGATTATGCAGCTGCATCTCCTGGGATTTACTGACTGGCAACGGGGACTGGTTCTTAGCTGGTAGAAATTTCAAGGACAATTTTAGCTGGTACGATTCCAAGGGTTCAGGAAATTTGTTGCACTTCCTTCTGCCACCTAAAGCTCTGGCCCTTGAGAGCCAAGCCACGGCTGCTGCAGCAAAGCCAGAGCTGCCTCAGAGTGATTTTGTAATAAATCTGCACAGGGGGAATTTCTCACCTTGGCCCACGCCTGGCACTGCTCCTGGGCCGTTTGCTTTCCTAAGAAAGATGGGAAAGGGAATGGGACCCTTCTGCTCCAGATACCAAATCATCCCTGCCAGTCACCTTGGACTGAAACAGGGAAAGAGTGAAGAAAGTATGAAGAAAAAAGGGAAAAAAACCACCTTGTTTGTACCTTAGTGATTCAGGAGCTTGAGACTTTTCAGGATGTAAGATCTACAGAGATAAATTAGGGAAAAAATGAGCACGTAAAGACCTTTATGAAGATATTACAGAACACTGAACAATCTAGGTGTGATTGCCCATCACTCACGTATCTTTAACAGCTCTGGAAAGCCCTGGAGAGGCCAATCAACATTGATAAAGTACAAAAATATGCCTTTATTTCCATGAATTTGGATGTGCCCTTTGGCACCAAGAGCCCTCCCAAACAATCCAGTGATCAGCTCCATGCGCTGGCAAGAGGAGAGACTCGGTCACGATCTGGACAGCAAAGAGCAGCGAGAAGGAAGCAATGGAACAAAATATACAATCCCTACACGACGTGCCCATTCCCCGTGCCAGGAAACATACAATTATCTGTACAGGCCTCATTAAATAACCTCATTAAATAGCAAATCCCAAATGTACAAATTTACAGACTGAATCATTAAATACTCCCCCTGTGCCCTCCCCGTGCGTGCGTTCCCTCCTACTATCTGCAGCCACACTCTGACACCACCATGCCCTCGTAGTTGAACTTGTAGGTGACCACCCCTGCATCCAAGTAGAGGATGGAGATGGGCTTGAGTTTGGTGGGCACGCAGCAGGCCTTGGAGGCTTTCTGAGGATTCTTCAGGTGAACCAAAGTCTTGACTATGGCGTGTTTGGTGGGCGTGACGTGCTCCGTCAGGGGGTAGGCGCACACCCCGTGGCACTCGTAGGCTTCGTAGCCCGCGGGGGCGATGATCCAGGAGTCCCAGCCAATCTCCTTGAAGTCGATGTAGAGCGGAGTCTTTTTGCAGTAGTTGCCTTTGGCGTTCCTGCGGATGCGGGCGGTGGAGTCGTAGATGATGTTGGAGCGCATCTGGAGCAGCGCCTCCTCCCCGGGCTGGTCGTGGAAATTGCCGACCTCCAGGTCCTCCAGGTCCAGCAGCTGCTCGTGGTCGATCATCTCGTTCAGCTCTTCCTTCTCCTCCTTCTTGTCGTTGCTCTGGTCGTCGGAGTACACAACCAACAGGGGCACGTGCTTGGCCTCGGAGTTGATGTCGATATCGAGTTTCCCTTCCCCGTTGTGCTCCTCCCCTTCCCTGCTCTCGATGTGAACCTCCAGGCGGTGCGTGGTCAGCCCCGCCCTGCGCCAGCGCCGGATGGCCTCGGTCACCTCGAAGCTCTCCCACTCGCTGCTCGTGCCGTAGATGTGCCTGGAGGCCAGGGCCACCGTCTTCCTCTCTTCCCCGTTCCCCACGTGGATGTTCTCCAGCACTTCGAAGATGGTGACCTTCCTGTCCAGCCCTTCGTAGAGCCTCTGGTCCCTCTCCACCAGGGTGTAGAGCCTCAGCTCCGCCATGGTGATCTCCTCGTGGTGAGGGATGGAAACGTTGAACAGGAGAGGGTATTTCCGAGTTCCTGTAACGCCAGTAGGGTGGGAATCCAAGTCTGGAAAGGACAAAAGCCAAGTGTTTTACAAGAGTCCGTACATGCAGGAACACACGCACTGGGGGTCATCCAGCATGCTGGGTTTCACCTGGACTGCTCCAGGAAAATGTTTTTTCAGCACTTCCCACGACTGTATTTGGAAAAAGGTCGAGGTTATTTTAGATGTGTAAGGACAGCAAGGTCCCAGATGTGCTATAGACCTGGATTTAGTGATCCTCCTTCTGTCCCCAGGTTTTCCATGGACTTTCCTGACAGCTGGAAGTTTACATATCAAAAAGGTGTTGCCTAATACTGACATAAAAATCACTTCTAGGCTGCTGCACAACAACTTAACAAACAAGGGAAAAGATCCATCGGTGCAGGAAGGACGTGGCACTGGAGCCAGCATGGAATGGGCAGCACGTAATCTGCAAACACAAGAAACACGTGTGCTGCAGTGTTCCTGTGCTAGCAGGAATCCCCTGCTGCTCCAACACCCCTCAGACGTGGAAAGGGCCGAGCACTAGGAGAGGAAAAGCCGCTTTGGAAGGTGTTTTACATCAGGTGGTGACACCAGGGTGAGCCGGCAGCCACAGCAGCCCCGTGGGCTTTGGGTGAGCAACCAGCTGCACTCAGCCAGGCCCCCTGGGCACCTTTAGTAACGGAACAGGTGAGAAGGAAAATGTCTGGTGTCACCTGGGCTGCCTGTCCTGGCTGCACTGCTGGTTTCTGCACTGCTGGTTTCTGTTCATTTCCTCCAGTGCAGGATCTGCTCACCAGGGTGCCTTTGCTGCCTCCTCTCAGCCCAGAAGGCACATTGGGACACAGAGACTGTAACTATAATTAATGCAAAGGCAAACTGTTTGTGACCTATTGCTCCCTTCATCTCTGCTTTCCCCAATTTTTCTGTGTTTGTAGAAAAATGACTCTGATAAAGCCACAAGGCCTGGCCATGCTCCACCAGTGCACTTAGGCGAGCCATGAACTTCAGCACGTGACTTGGGCTGCTTAGCTCCAGTTCAGAGGCTTTGAGGCACCTGCTTTTTTCTTTTTATTTATTTTTTCATTTTGCATTTTCATCTCTTCACAAATAAAAAAAAAAAGAGGGGTGATTCTGTTTCCATTTCTGTGTCAGCTGGTAAAGGTGGGAGCGGGACCCACTGTGCAGAGCCCAGGGCAGGAGCAGACCCTGAGCACCTCTCACACAGCCAGGACGTGACTCTGCTCCTCAGCTGGGTGCCAGGCCTCCTGCTGTTTCCAGCACACCCCTGGCAGGGTTGGGATGGGAGATTTAGAGTCCATAGAAAAAGAAAAAAATCCCTTAAAACTTTATTTCAGGTATTCAGCACTGCTTACAGCCCCATTTACAACTAAACTGGTATGGCCCATGGGTTAAATCAAAGAGCTAATTCCAGCCATGCCCCCTGGTATATTTCTATAATAAAGGATTAAATGGATAGTAATGAAACTGGGATTACTGCCAGTTTTCAGCAAGCAGGTGAACAAAACAATTCCATGGTCTGTTTCTCCTTGCAAGCAATTAATTTCTCTATCAAAAGAGCTCTCTAGCATGAAAGGGATGATTCTTAATTATCCAGACTTTGAGGACACACGAAAAACATGAATTGAACAGTCCTTAAACTGCACATATTTGTGAGGCTGTGTTCCCATCAGTGGTCTCGCTTTGCACCTTGCTGGTTTGGATTGTAAGAAGTGAGAGAAAACCTGAAATGGCGGAAATTTAATGCGAGTTTTCCCCGTTTGATGCAGAACTTCTGCAAGAGGCACAGCAGGACAGCAGCAAGCTGCCAACGCCACCTGGCAAAGGTCAGCCTGTGCCATTTCGGTGCTGCAAACCTCAATTTTTGCAGTTGGAATGATTTCAGATTTGCATCACTAAACCACAGGGTGTGTTATTCTTTACCACACTGCACTTGGCAATCTTTGTCCCAGTATTTCTTTTTCAAATAGCACAAAATGAGAATCTCCCACGTGTGTGCCTTCACTCCTGCTGCCGAGCAGAGACAGGCACAGCAAGGTGAGCAACTGACCAACCCTCCAGTAAATTTCTCCAGGCTGGAGAAAGGGACATGGAAAGGAACTTTAAACCACAGTGCAGAGTCTCTTCTTACCAGAAACCCTCTGCTGGTAGAGGGTGCCTGGGCCTGACAGGAGATGGGAGCAGAACAGAGCTTTGGGATTCTCTCCTGGCATCTCCCTGCCCTGCAAACCTCAAGTGATTTCCACTCAGCCTCCCATCATCATTTTGAAACTGCAAATGTTGAGGAAAAAGCAATAATGTCTTTGACTTCGCTAATTAAATGAGCAGAGGATGAGAGAGGCCCCATGGCAGCTTGAACAGCCGTATGTGCCTCGTGCTAACTGAACATGAACCAAAGCATTTGCCACGTAGAGCAGTGGACACATGGAATTCTTTAGTTAAAAGATGTTTTTAGTATAAAACATGTGTTGGTGTAAAAGGGAATTGGCAAATTATTGAATATTAGTGCTGCAGCCTTACCTCGTCCTTGTTGAACTGAGGGAAAGGTGGGAGGAGAAACCGAGGAAAAAGGAGAGGGAAATGGCACAAAGGCATTTGCTCAGTTGGCTGGAGCGGGGGGTTAATAACTCCAAGGTTATGACTTTGATCCCTGTGTGGGCCATTCACTTGACAGTTGGATTTGATGATCCTTGTGGCTCCCTTTCAACTCAGAATATTCTGTGATTCTGTGATAATTAGTTTTCTTCAGATTTTGTTTGTTTGTTTTTGTTAGGAGGTAGTCTGGTACTCAAATCAGTAAAACCCATTGCTTATTACTGAAAATTCCTCTTCCCTTATTTTTGTGTATTTTCTGAACTGTGCACTTGCACTGATGCCAAAGGAAGAAAACTTTACAAATGCCATGGGGATCACTTCAACAGTGAAAAGGCATTAACAGAAAGCTGTACTTGGTTAAGCTCATAATTTTAACATATTACACTTGAAAATATATTTTTAACAGTGTGTAAAAATGAGTCTTGTCTTAATTTCAAATATTATTTAAGGCATCCATTTAAAAAAATCAGTCAATCAGCTGATTACAAGTTATGTGTGTCACTATGGGGATAATGAAATTGAAGCACTGAAATGACACTTGGTGCTTCCCCAGTGTTAAAGACACACCTTCCCCCAAACCTCTACAGTCTCCAGAGCAAAGGACAAGGACTCTTACCGGAGCTGGGGTCTGGCAGCCCTGCTGATTTCCAGGGCCATCCTCAGCAAAAAGGCCATTTCCCCAGCACGCTCCACGCTCCGTACCTGGTCAGGACATTTCACCCTGGCTCTAAAGACGCTCCTTTCTATGCACTCCTCCCAGAGACGAGCAGCTCTTACCTTCATTTTTGAAGCTCCTGATGATGTTCGCAGAAGGCACGGATGTCCTGTCTGTGGCAAACCTGTTGTACAGCTCTAGCATGTACTCTGGCGGGTCCACCTTGGCCGACTCGTGCAGGGGGATGTCAGAGAGGTTCAACGTCTTCAAAAACTCATTTTTCATGTTCTGGAGCAGCGTGTTGAAATCAACCCCATCTTGCTCGGAGAGGATCTCATCGAAAAGAGGCACGTCTTCCTCCAGGGAAGAGTGCTCCAAGCTCAGGATGGGACTGCAGGCTGCCAGGTGAACCAGGAGGGAGAGGACAGCCCAGAGCTGGAGGACAACAGAATCCATGGCTTCGCCTCCAACCGCGCTCTACGAGCTCTGCCTCTGGTGCGGGCTCGGTGGCGTTTTATCCGCTGGGTTGAGCGCGGCTTGTGTCACAGAGGGATGACAAGTTTGGAAGCTCTTGTCTTGAAACTTGTGATCCGTCCTGTCTGTCTGCCCCTTCCCCCTCCCCAAAACCAGGTCTCGGTAATTGGATCTCGCTCTCCTCTATGGCCGCCTTGCCTCTCTTATCTCGGCCAGTGGAAGCTGCTCACCAGATTTGTTGCTATCTCGCCATCCCCTCTCCCTTAATGAGCGTTTTGTAAACATTCTGCGCGGGACTCTCCGAGATAGGACAAGTTTCTCCTCAGAGAGGAGCTGCCCTTCCTCTCTCCCTCCCGGTAGCTGACTTTGCCTGCCGTGTGTGAACCGTTTCCATCGGCGCGGATTCCAGGCCAACACGTAAATTCCGTACATCTGCCTCCAAATGCACCCGTTTCACACCAAGGCCAAACAGCAGCTCCCTCTGCCCTTTTCAAAATTATTTTAGAGTCGGGTCTTTAAAAAAGGAATTTCTTTGGGAAAAATCTCTTGGTGCTACCACAGCATAGAGTCACCAGGCCCTGGATGCAGAGGAGAAGAGCTCAGGGTGAGCAAGGAGAATCACATCCTCCAAGGAGCAGGGAGTTGGACTTGGTGATCCTCCTGGGTCACTTCCAGCTTGAGGTATTTCATGATTCCATGACTGGAGTATTTGCAAACGAATCAGAACAATCTTTATTTCGTTCATCTTTCATATGTGACTTGGCAAATCTCAGTTATACTTGATTTAGTCACAGCGTTGCTAAATAAAAAAATATTAAAAACACCAAAGGCCAACAGGTGACTAACTCTTGTCAGTCCAAACAGCTCAGAGACACAGTGTGGAAAATAGAGAAATGACTTTGCAAAAACACGTGCTAAAATTAATGGTGTGTGCTTTTTGCATTAGTATGCAAATTTCAACAAAATGTGAGTGGTGTGCAAATTGGTCAAAAATTGGTCTGTTCATAGGTAGCATTGTCCATTTAAATCTCCCTGTTCTCCACAGACTTTCCCAAGTGCTCTTGTTCTGGCAGCGTGGCCAGAGCTCAGCGCCGGTCCCCGAGGGGTTCAGCACTCAAGATAAAGAGGCATTTCTGCTCGTGCTGCAGAGCTTCTCCTTGCAAGCACTAAGAACTTTACCCACTGACCTGCTGGGTTTCCTGGACTCTGCTTTTTGTCTGTGCACATCCATTGATTTGCTGCCCCAATTTTCTTCCTTCGTCGTTTGCCCAAATCTATCACAAACAGCCACAGCAATGAGAACCATTCCCAAGTCATGCCTGCTTTAAATTCATCCTGTAGGTTTTTAATTAAATATCAATATTTTTGTGAAAATCATGTGCAGTGTGGCTGTCATGGAGCCAGACAGTGACATGGCATTTTAACCTCATTCTATTCAACTTTTCCTCTTCTGAACGTGGGAACCCTGATGCTAGAGGAAGAGGGTGTTATCCAGGTCCCTGTTACTCCTACATTAGAAGTTGATATTTGAGCATAGCAAGATTAATTTAAGCCTCACTGTGGAGTTCATGGCTATCAATAAATCCTCTATGCCTTATCAAAGAATCAAAGACTGATCTCTGGATATTTTGGCTTTCAAGAGCTGAGCACAGAAATCTTGGAGAAATTCTGGAGCAGTTCAGGTCACTTCTGTTAATTAAGAGAGAAGTGCAGCCTTCTTTTTGTTGATGATTCATCACCAAATGAAGGTCTTTACTTCCACAGGAAGTGAGGTTAACATTAAAACCCCTGAGAACTGGCTTAGCCTTCACTCTTCGATGCAGCTCAGAGTGAGTCCTGCAGAGGAAAGTCTTTTGGGGTGCTTGTCACAGCCAGTGATGCAGGACATTTGTCACAAGGGTGAAAATGCCTCCAGAGCATTTCCTTTTTAATGCTCCCATATTCAGTTCAAAAATGCACTGATTTCATATGTATATACATATATAAAATTCAATTATAGGGATAAGCACATTGTAAGAGCTGCTGCTTGCTGCACTGGGATCCTTGGAACTCCTTTCAAAGGATTGGGGTTTTCTGGGAGGTTCAGGGCTGAAGGCTCTGAATTTGAGAAGATTTCTCCAGTGTTTGTATCACTCTCAGTTTTTTAGTTGAGTCTCCTCTCTCACTATGAACACACTGAGCACTTTGGGGTCTGTAGCTGACCCTTGACCAGAGACTGAGTGAAATTCTCTCAGTTACTCTGTTGGTGCAGATGAGCAGTTCTGGAGCCAGAGGAGCTTTTCCAGGTTTGCTCCCCTTTCCTGTGAACTCAGCCTCAGCCTGTTGTCTCCCTGGCTCTGGGGGTGTCAGCACTGAGCAGCATCCTTCAGCTGCTCTGGGGTTCTGGGTGAGCACAGGGGCTGGGCTGGGAGCTCCCCGAGCCCTGCTCAGCCAGACACATTTGTTCTGAACCCATTTCCCACCCTGCAGGGATTACTGGGTAACACAAAAAGCAGAGCGAGCACAGGGACCTGTCACATCTAATTTCCCCACCTGTAAACTCACGTGGGTTTTGGTTCAGCAGTCCGTTCCCTAAAAATTTCATTATGACTTTTAAATTAGATTGTTACTGCATAGTAAGCTTTTTTTAAAGTGTGAAAAAAAAGTTTCCTTTTTTTTATTATTTTTTTCAGGAATTTTGGGTCAAGGCTGCTCCCTAATCAGGGACCTCAGCCACATAATCGCAGGGAAGCATGAGAGGGATGCAAACATTCTATAGCAACCATGGCATGTGATTTGAGGTTTTCCAAAATACAGGGATGGAATTATTGCAAAAATGCCCCACAACGGTCCCCGTCAGGAGATAGCTGTGGCATGAGGTAACTGCTGGGTGTGAGATGGGAGATAAAGAGGAGTGTGACACTGACAGTGATGAGCTTGCAATGGAATAACTAAAATTAGTTTCCATTCCTGCATCTGCCCAAGTCCTTATTCCCGTGTGCCTTGGTTCAAGGCTGCTCTGGATTCCCTGTCCATAAATGGGCTCTTCCCAGGGGCTCTATTCCCATTTCAGATGTCACTGGAAAATGAAAGGATGGTATTTATTGAAAGGGTTGGTGCAGGGGAGAAATGTGGCAGTGCATTAGAGCCTGTGTGATCAAGAAAAAGATCAGGAAGAAAGAAAGGGAGAAGGCTGGGCAGCCACAAGGACAGGAAATTCCTTCACGTGAGACAGCAGCTCCTCCTGACCCAGGGAATTCCTTCACCTGAGAGATACCAGCTCTTCCTGACCCAGGGAATTCCTTCACCTGAGTGGCACCAGCTCCTCCTGACCTGGAGCACCTCTGGCTTTGTGTGGGAGCCCAGGGCTCATCTCCCTCAGCTGTTCCCGGGAAGTGAGAAGGAGGGGGATCCCACAACCCAGCAGGGCACACAAACTACCTGCACTGCCTCTGGAAATTCCCTTTGCTGCCTCCTTCAGTCCTGCTGAGGTGGAAGAAGCTCCAGGCAGGGCCTCCATCCACGTGCTTTGCTGCAGAGCAGCCTGGGCCGGTTCGCGGGTCAGCGGCCATGTGGCAGCAGAGAAATGAGGAGAAGCTGGGAGCTCCAAGCCAGAGCAAAGCCTGAGGGACTGAAACAGAAAGAAAAGAGCTGGAAAAACAGCTGGGCATGGCCTTGCTGTCAGTGTCCTGTCAGTCACTGTCAGTGCAGAAAAGGCTCCCACTGGCAGAGATTTGGAGGAGCCACTTCCATGACTGGGCTCTGCACCCAGCTGGGAAATCTGTGGCACCCACCGAGTTCTCTGCCCAGCCCTGCAGTCAGAGAGGATTCCCAGGAAATTCTTAGATCCTTTCACGAGACAGTCACAGCCCAGCATTGAATCTGTTTCTTTTTTTTCATTCTCAAAATGAATAAACACAGGCAATAGAAATGCACACATAATTCAAGGGGCAGGAAGTTATTTGCTTATATCTTTCACAGGATGAGAAATGTCTCAAAATCTCTTGATCTGTCTCCTCTCCCGTGAGCTTGGCACATGCCTTGGCAAGTATGGATGCAGTCTCTAATAATATAAAAAATTTAATACCTTTTATAGTCACACAATTTATTAATTCAGTCCTCAGTGAATTCAAACCAGGTGAGACATGGTCAGAAATAAATCAATTCCTATTTGATACCTTCACACACAAGTTGAGAGCAGTGCTAATGAACAGAGAGGAGCTGCTGTTTAATCCCAGGGGTTTGGACTCTGCAGGCTTCTTATCACACTCCTTTCACAGAACAGTTTGACAGAAAAAGGTCAAGAGAAAGTTTTAATTTTACATTTTTGAAATTCTTTCTCTCATCACATAGTTATTTTGTGGTGCTTTGGTATTCATGTGGGTGTTAAACTTCAGGAAAGTCTCTGAGCAGCTCCAGTGACACTGACAAAAACAAGACTGCAGAACAAAACCTTTCAGAAACCTCCCAGACTTGTCCCCTTTCCTTGTCAGCTCCATGTCCAAGCAGGCTTTTTGAGGGATTCCATTCTTTTCCTTAATGAGAGCTCCATTTAATGGCTCACACAGTCTTAAATGAACAAAGTTCTTGGGAATAATCGCTAAATTTTGTCCTTGGGTTTGAGAACTGAAGAGTTCTAATTTTCAACAATGGGGAAAAAAACAGACTTGGGTCAGCAGAAATTATTTTGTTGACAATTTTGATTAATGGCATGAAATTATTTAACTGACAACTTGAGTGCTAAGCAGAGATGGAATATTTTCTGGCAGTGTTAGCTGATATCTCAGCATGAGATATTAATGGCTAAGTCAACAGCTTGTAATCACATCAGCAAAACATGGGGAAGAATTAGACAAGCATGTCTAATATTTGCTCTGTTTATTTAATGTTAGGGCTGGAATCAGAAAGGGAAAGCAAATTGCACATAACAGTAGAGAAGACTTATTCATTAAAAAATACTTTTTTTAAATTTAGCTTTAAAAATTCAAAGATGAAAGAGTATTAGATTCTATTTTCTGTGACTCAGTGGTTGGAATTATACTGGGTAAGTTAAGGTTGTCAGCAGCCTCTCTCTGCTTTGATTGCCATGCAGCTGAATATCAATTCTGTCTTTTCCATCCTTTTTTTAAAGGGAAACTGGCTCAAACACCTCACTAATTTTGACTTGAATTGCAGCAAAGATTACAAATATGTTCTGTTCCCCTTGGCCTGGCTCCTGCACCTTTGCTGCCTGGGGTGCTCAGGGTAGCTGTGCCTTGGTCAGGGTCTGGCCAGAGCTCACTGGGCAGCTGCTGAGTGCTCCTCACCTGGGAAATCCTACATCTATTCAAGACAACAAACTGCAGCACTGGTTCCTCTCCAAATTTCACTAGCACATCAAAATGTCTTTTTTTTTCTTGGCAGTTTTTACAAAAGAGTTCACAAGAGGCAAAACCAAAGAGGGTGAGTGGCAACAGCTCCTGCAGATGTCTTTACAGGCAGGAAATTATTTCATGGATCTGTTTTTACTTCCTGGGGAACAGGCTGACAGGATTAAATCTATTTTATTTTTGAGCTCACAGTCGGTATTTTTACCAGCCCAATGACAGCACATCTCACTTACCAACCTGGGTCTCGATGCCATCAGAAAAGCCCGGCTCCCGAGGCTGCTGTAACCATTTGCCATCTAGTGGACAATGGAAATCTCACTCCGTGCTTGGCTCGAGAAAGAAACAGATAGAAATAGAAAGTAAGTTTACCAGGATTGGGGTGTATTCCTTAGAAAATCTGACCTGATTGTAAATAACTAATGGTGCAAGATCCAGCTCAGCTGCTGATGATTTATAATCTGAGTATTTAAAGTCAGGCAGCTTGATTGAAGCTGGAGTGAGGAATTTGTCCTCTTTTCCTCTTGCACATGGATCTTGCTGTGTTATTCACACACAGCAATTTGTAGTGGTTACACACACACACTCCAGGGGCAAATTTTGGTCTTATAAAATGGATGATTTTTTCCTCTCCTGGCTGTGCCTTGTTTCAGCTGTCAGTGGCATCCAATGATACCATGGCTTGGATTCCAGGAATGCCTTCAAATACCTTTCAGGCTTTCTAAAAGAAGTTGGGGCAAACAATCAGCATTATCTTGATATCCCAGCCAGGAATAAATATGGTTTTAATTTACAGAAGCTGCCCACACACACAGATACTCACTCAGGCACACCCTGGCACTCCCACTGAGCTCTCTGTGTCCCTTCCAGCTTAGGATATTCTGTGATCTTCCACATAAAATCAATTCCCTAATTTTACAGAACAAGCCTGGCTGGGAAGTTAGATAAACAACCAGAATGTGCCTGTTACTTTGGCGGAGGAGAGCTCTTGGGAAGATCAGTGATTTCAATAGAACGAATCACACCCTGACACTTTCTCCCTCTCCACACTCTTCCAGCCAATGTGTTTTGAGGCTCTAAGCTCAAGCACTGGCTCCTTTTCCATCTGAGTGGCAGCTGTGTGTTCCAGAGCCAGGGGGGCAGCCCTGCCCCTCTCCTGCTGCAGATTCCCAGCGCTGTGCTGCTCTCCAGGTGTTAACTCGTGCTCAGTGCCAACGAGCTCCACCTTATCCACCTGCACGTTGACCTTGGGCGGTTATCGGGACGAGCTCTGGGCTTTGTGCACTGAGAACACAACCCCACCATTGTTCCTGGGACTGGCTGCTGGGCCCTGGCTGCCTCCCACAGAAATCAGTGGGAATTTTCCATCCATCCCCCTGGAAAATCTCACAGATCACAGGGCAGAAAGATCCTCTAGCAGCAAACCAAAGACGCTGAGACCCAATGAGCTCTAGGACAGCAGATGTTTTTTATCAGACAGAGCATCTCTAAGTTAACTGATTCACAGATTAAAGGTGCAATATGTTGACGTGTTCAGCTTTTGGCCCCTCGTGGCAAGAAGGACATTGAGAGGCTGGAGCACATCTGGAGACAGGAATGGAGCTGGAAGGTGCTGGAGCCCCAGGAGGAGCTGAGGGAGCTGGGAAGGGGCTCAGAGGGAGCAAATGAGGCTCAGGGGGAATTTCTGGCTCTGCACAACTCCTGAAAGGAGGGGACAGCTGGGGGTGTCGGGCTCTGCTCCAGGGAACAGGGACAGGAGGAGAGGGAACGGCCTCAGGCTGGGCCAGGGGTGGATGTTGGGGAAAGTTCTTCACTGTGAGGGTTGTAAAGCTGGCACAGCTGCCCAGGGCAGTGTTGGAATCCCCATCCCTAGAAATGTTCATAAAACGTGTGTGGATGTGGCACCTGGGGATGTGGTTTGATGGTGACCATGGTGGTGGTGGGTTGATGGTTGAATTCTATGACCTTAAAGACCTTTTCCAACCTTAACAATTCCATAATTCTGAGATTTCCTTTATATCATGAACATTCAGAGCAGAGCTTTTGCTGACAGAGGGTGGATTTAGGGATTGACACTTTCAGACTACACTTCAGGCAACAACTGGATCTGATCTTCAAGGACATTTTACCTATTGCTGATTTTTACCTCTTTGGTCTTTCCCTGCAGTCCAGTTGTAATATCAAGCACCTGCAAGATAAGAAAAATAGATTAATTATAATCCAAGACAGGTCCATAAAGCACATTGTAAACTGTGGCCTAGTCAACAAAGAATGAAATGGCAGGAAACAGCGAGGGCAAATACAGTATCAAAAACTAAAATATCAAACTTCTTTCTCCTGCCTAAAAGTCCTTTTCTCTGGTTTGTTCAAAGCTGGCTATACATTTCTGTTTGCCCTGTGATTAGTTATTTTAAATTGAGAATAAATTTCTTTTGCTCTGCAGCCTTTTCTAGCGTGATCTTTGTGGTTGTTGGTGATACCAACAGGCTGAGGCTCAAGAGCTGTGAACTCAGAGCTGTAATTTGCTCATCCATGTGTTATATGGGTTGTGTGGTTTTTGGCTCTTCCCTTGCGTCCTCCTCTCTTTGTACCAAGGCACAGAGGTCAAAATGCAAACATCATATGTAAAAATATATTCCTCACAGACCTGGCTGAAACCATGAGACTACCAAATAAAATGAAATCTAGAAAAAATATTCTTCCATTTGTGAGGAAGGCAGGAACACTACCTCCCTACCTCAAAATTAAATGGCACATAATGAGCTATTGAGGCTGGTTTCAGGGTCCATAAAACAGAGCACAACTATTCCTGGATTTACTTAACAAAGTTTGACCCTCCAGAAACATTTTTTGGATCACCAAGAACCTGCAGCCTGGTGTGAATACAATTAATCTAAAAGAACAGCTTCACCATGGGATGAAATGCTCCTTTATTAAATAGCAGATGGTCTGACCAGGAGCCTGATTCGGAAATAACAAACTGCAGACCTGGGGCCATTTTCCTCCAAAGGAATGTCTTGCCCTCTGGCAGCCACTCAAGGCTCCAATAATCACTAAACATCCAGTCTTCATCGCTAAAACACAGTCCCCTGCAGGGAAGGATGTGTGAGTTCAGCCATTCGCTGGGATGTGCCCCAGGGCAGGCAGGTGCCCCCAGCACTGCCCCAACATCATTTCCAGCAGCTCCTGACCCAAAGGCCTCCCCAAGGCATGTGGGACACTCAGCTTGTGGCTCTTTGTGCCCTGCCATTGTGTGAAAGGAAAACTTTATTCATTCCAAATATTTTAGGGCTGGGGCAGTGTCCTCTATCCAGGCTTGGAAAATGCCCAGAACAAAAATCTCCCTGACCCACTGCACTCATTCAAACTGCTGCAAATTTCCACTGGCCCTGCAGAATTCAAGCTGCTTTACAAGTGTGGGTAACGTGGATCTGCTCCTTCCCTTTACCTTCATTCACCTGTTTGCTCCCTCCCCAGGCATCCTAAATAATGTGAGCCAACACCTGGATGCTGATGCCAAAGTGAAGTTCTCCACTGGAAAAATCAATTCTGTTTCTGTTTCTTTTCTTTATGAAGCACAAACCAATGCCTGAGCCTCACTGCAGCCCCAGCACAGGAATGGACCAAAGGGAAATTTGTCTTTTCTGCAGGGCAACTCACATGGCCCATTGTCACTGTGTTCTGATTTTGGGCAGAAGAAACAGACAAAGCATTCTATTTATTTATTAAAACATTACATTTATTTGTATGTCATAGGCTTGTTATGCATCAAAGCTTTGCATAGGTAGGTTGAGCCTCGAACTCAAGTTCTGTTCCAGCTGGAGAACATGGTTACCATCACTAGAACATGCAAAAAGGCATTTCCTTGCAACAGAAATGTCAATATCCAGTTGCAATGAGTTCTTCACAAATTTTAAGGCCCAAAATGCTTGGAATCCCGGCATTGGCACAGCCATCATCATTGTTTGGTGCTAAAAAAATCCCAAGAAGATGAAGATAGTATCAGTACCAGGATTTATATCAGGGTCTATCTCAGTATCAGTATCTCCTTACCACATGAGATCCCTGCATCCAGCTAGGAAAAGACTTTAATACACAAATCTCAATCCCCAGTGATGGCCCTATTCAAGGCTTCTGTTTGTCTCAAAACTGTGCAAAACATTTGTGGTGCAATTCAGCGGGAAGCAATGTCTGCACAGCTCCAAGGCAGCACGAGGATCTGGGTTCAGAGGGGAGGAAGGTGCCCTGGGACAGAGCCATGGGGCCCAGATCTGTGACTTACGGTCAGTGGCCACCAGCTGGTAGAGAGGCAGCCCCGTGCAGAGCTGTTCAATCTGCTTCCCATAGACAACCCAGTCTTCAGCATCCCCCAGCCTGGAAGTGCCAGGCTGGAACTGGGTCCACACGTTATTCGGAGAGTACATATCCCTCATGGTCTGAGAAGAAAAGGTTAAACACCATCAGAAATGTAGCTTGAGCTTCACTCTGCTGGGACACCCTTTGAGAAGGTTCCCAAACCTAAAATCACCTTCCTTTGCCTCACCAAAAACATTAGATAAAGAAGCTTCATGCTTTAATAAAAATATAATTTCAATCTATTCAGTAACAAAATTCACTAGACATTAACTATGCCAACACAGCAAGCCTGAGCGCTATTGCTGCCATAATAAGTTGTATTATTGGCAGCAAGTTTTGCTGTAAATGTGCTACTGGGCTGACACAAAATGAGCCAGAACTCCAGTTCACCTCCAGGCAATACTTTCAGTGTCCTTCTAAAACCTCAGCCTGAATAGGGAAGTCAAAATCTGGTCAAAGTAAATTGATGTCTACCTTCTGCTCTGAAAAAACCCAAACTTTCAAGCAATGTCAAGGTCAAAATATCAGCAGGACAATGAATAAAGGGGAAGTTTGACTGAACTTGTATTGTGATCACCTCAAAATAGCCAAATTGCATCAGTTCCAAGGACAGGGGATTGTACAGCTCAAGACACCTTGAAAAACCCTACAAAACTGCAGGGGGGCCATGATGGTTCATCATCTTAAAAGAATGTTCTGCATGATATTCCCTTTAAAGCTGCATCTTGTCAGAACAGCCCCACCCTTGCTCAGCCAGCACAGGCCATTCCTGAGCTGCTTTAGGGGCAGAGTGGAGGGTGCCCCCCACACCACACTGCCCCCAACCCTTCCCTGCCAGCAGCGAGGGCTCCCACAAAGTCACCTCTCTCTCAAAAGCCAGACGTCCAAGGTTTTCCAGCTCTGGGACTGAGTCCTTCATTTTCATGATAAAGCAGGCATTTCGTGAAAATAACCTGGTAGCAAGATACCCCTGATGGAAAGAAATGAGGTTAAATCATTAGAAATGGCTAACCCTGGCATGAGCTGATGCTCTCTACATTTTGGGCAATCTGGAAGGAACAGCAAGTGGCTGCAGAGGCTGCTGCTGTGGAATGAATGCATTTCCCTTGTCTCCTTTGGGGAATGAAGCCAGCCTGTCCTGGTGCCTGTCCCTGAGACTGGAGGCACCATTTCTGACATTTCTGCTGCCCATGAGTGCTGGCAGCCCATCCTCACCTCCACCCCACTGAGGTCAGGGACCTTTTCACTTCAGGAACTGCCACCACGGGTTTCATTGCAAGTCTTTTAAACTGCCCCATTGTTTGGGTGAAGAAAGGAGATGGCCACGGAGGAGGAAAGGTGCTGGGAGTCCTCAAAGAAACAGTGTTCTGGGATAAGATGTGGTGAGAATATGCTAAAATAATTTCTGTTTTTAAAAACTTCCTCAGGAGTCAATTGGAGGCAGATTCTTGGATTTACTCACATGTGTGTAGTCAAAAATGGTGTCGGAGGAGTAGACACCGGAGCGGACGTGGACATCGACGATGTGCTCCTCGTTGTGGACAGTCATGGTCCCAGTGACATAGTTGCTGATAGGATCCCGCAGCAGAAAGGTCTTTGGTAAAAAGCACAAATCATTGTTCATCACCTGGCTTCCATGTTTAGCAGGAGCAACAACCCCCAGTGCTTTGTGCTTCATGTAAATACTGACTCCCTGAAGAGCCCTGAGGAGGCTCTTGAGCTGCAGGTCAGTTATAAACCAGGCCCTCCTGCAGGCTGAGGAAAACCTGCATGGGACACCCCAGTCATTCTGGGCATCAGGGACTGGCAGGAGACTGCTCCAGCCTCCAAAAATTTGATTGAGCTAAGGGGACCTCTGTCCCTCTGACTCCTTGTTACTTTGCACCCATACAGAACCTCTGGCAAAAGCTCTTTTTCTTTACACTTGACAATAAGCAACTTGTTGGTTTTAGTTTCTTCTGTGGTTTTCTTCCTAATCTATTCCCCCTGCCCAGGGATTCAACACATTTTAGACTCTCATGTGCAGGACAAGGCTCATCACTCTACTCACATCCAGTGCAGAAGTCTGAGCCCAAAGGACTCCCAGGCAAATGAAGACTGCAGCCTGCAAAAGGAATCAGAATTCTCACTCATCAGAAACACCAGGCAGTGCCATTAAAAAAACCCAGCCCATGAACTGAGGGAAGGAGCTGGAGCATCAGTTTGAAAAATTACCCACTTAGCGTGTACACTAGCTGAAAACAACTACAGTTCCTCAGCGTAAAGTTTTTGCTATCAGGTTCTCCTTTGCTGTAACGGAACAAGCAGAAAAACTCAACCATTACGTTTCTGCTGTTTTCAGAAGTCCCTTCTGGATACCATGTTACTTCTTGATTTGCGTCTACAACTGCAATTATTAAATCCTAACTGAATCCCCCCTCTAAACTGTAACCAATTCTGCATTCTTTGCTCAAATGAGGCTTCCGCTGCCTTTGCTGGCCCAAGAAATGTAAGTTCTCCTCTTTCCACCCAAAGAAACAACACATAGATCATATTATTGTACCACTGTACTGTACCACTTGAGCATCTTCTTCTCTACCCTTTTGTTTTTAAAAGCGAGGAACTTACAGAATTAAACATTCAAGAGAAATGGAGATACTCACAAATCGCTTCATTTTTCTTTCAGATGAGAACAAGAGGCTGCAGAAGGTAAGAACGCAAGGAAATCCCAGAGACCTTCAACTTTTATATCTTGGTGGAGGTGTGGGAAACACTTGACAGAACTTTTCTTCATGACTCGAACAAGTCCATATCTACATGTCGTAAGCCTCCTATCTGAATTTTGGGTTGGCACAGATAACCCGTCCCAGATATATTTAAAGCACTCAGTAAGTCTCAGTAAATCAATCACTCTGCAAATGGCTATTATTCACTGCTTTAAACTTCAGTCTTGCTGGTTCTGTGTTTTTAAATATTTAACAGGATGTTATCCAGAATTAAATGACATTGTGAATAACACTGCTATTTATTCACACAAACTGCATTTTGTCTTCTGAAACACAGTCCCTAATGACTGAGAAATGCTGGGAAGAAACACCTGTGTCATGGTGGCCTCCATGTCAGCCAACAAACAGACCAATTCTTCAGCCATTTCTTTCACTGAAAATACTGCATAGGCCCTGAGCCACCTGACACTGAGTGTTATCCCTGCCCATGGCAGTGGCGTGGAACTGGATGATCTTTAAGGCCCTTCCAACCCAAACCATGGCGGGACTCCAAGATTCCTTTCTACGCGGAGGGACTCTTGTCAAGAAGTGCTGCTCATTTTGGATCAGTTTCCACCACGACCAGAGCCCATGCACTGAAATGAGGGACAGAGTTGGGAACAGCAGCTGTGCTCCACAGGACAGCCTGGTTGTCACTTCTGGCCTCCTCACACAAAGGAGTGATGTGAAACCTCAGAGGCTCCGTGCTGCACACAAGGTCACAAAACAAGAGGAGCAGGATGAGGATTCCCCCTTGGAAGCTGCCACTGGTCTCTGCATTTTGTGAAAATGCCAGTGATCACCACGAGAATGTTCTGGGGTGTTCTGAGGTGATTGTGCCCTTGTCTGGACTCCTCCTCATCTGCTATCCTGCACCAGCCAGTGCTGGCACCTGGATGAATCACTTTCTATTAGAAGGTCATAATCAAGGCTGGTTCCCTCCTATTAAAACAAGAACTCAAACTAACAGCAAACACATTTCTGTAATTTCTCTTATCAGAAAAAAAAGGAGAAGGAGATTGTACAGAAATATCTCTCAGCAAACAGGCCTCGATGGAAAAAGAAAAAAAAGGAAATTGAACATATTAGCTTTATGCCACCTAAGTCCACACGAGAAAAGGTTATCTCAAGTGTAACAATGCTGTGCTGCTAAGCAATATATCAGAAAACAAATAAACAGATATCAAATTCAAATTCTGCTAAATCCAGTTAGACTAATTAGGTTGATGTTGTACTCCTCTTATAAGCTGGCTCTGTCCTTTCTTCTCATAAGATTCTTTATTTCAAGATTACAGCCATGTCAGAAATACTCAGAGGAGATTTCATCAGCCAAGTAAGTATTTCACTTAATAGGGTTCAGGCACCACACGTTTTGGAAAAAAAAAAAAAAAAGCTTAATTTAACTTTTCCTCAGTGATTATGCCTTCATGTACTCATTTTGCTTGAAGAACTCTTAAGAAGCAGCAGCTTCTGCTTCCCTCAGCATCCATGTGCTTAGGCACAGGTAAGGGCAGAGCAGCAGAGGAGACCAACAGTTGTTTACTGAAGGAGAACTACAGCAATAGCTGTGATCTTACCATCTGCACCTTGCATTGCACTGACTGAACCCTGCTGGTCCCATCAGACAAGGACAAAAACTAAAGGTTCATTTCTAAAAAGTGTTTGCTCAATGAACTCGATTGCAACAGGACACGGCCCAAGCTGGTTGTATGAGGCAAAGCCCTCAATACAATTCCAATGGGCAAACCTTGCTTTTTGGAGACTTCTTGCCCACAGCTCATCACACATCTCCCAGGAACACACCTGAAATCTGCAGGCATGTGCTAAAACCCAAGCACTAGAGTCACAGAGCTCTGATAGGGAGCTGCCTAAGAAGGGCTGGAACCCTTTTAATTTCTCTTTGGCCAGTCCTCAGGCACAGAGAGGCTCAGCTTATGAAGCTGTGACTCAGAATCCCTCGGTGAACCTTGCTACCTCTGATTTCTGCTCCCTTTCTCAAATCAGCCCTTAGTCCATAATCAGGTGCTACTCTCCTGAGGAGGCTCTGAGAACGTTCAGGGCCACAGCTGACAGGCAGAAAGCAGATCCTGAACGAGCTCAGAGAGGAAGGTCAGCAAAAGAACTCAGCAATTCCTATGATTTAGAACAAACCTCCTGATCTCTAGGGACTAACCTAACATTTTTAACACAGCAAGATTACCATCCCTTTGGTTTGAGTGGTGCTTTTGGTCAGAGGCACAACTTCAGGCTGAGCCCCTCGGCACAAAGCATCACTACAAGTTCACTGGGAATCCGTGCTCTTCTTCTGATTAGAATTTCTTTTTCCATTTAAAAGTGACTGTTAAACATGTTGAGCTTACCAAGACCAGTCTTCTCTCACCCCCCTGTATGCACTGAATTCAATCAGGCAGCTATCAAAGCCTGCTCTTATCAGGGCACTTCCCCAGGAAACTCGTCATGCTTCTGTGAACACAGGGCACCTGCCAATAAGGTAAACCCATTTTCAGATTTAACTTTGGGATATTATGTATAAAAAGTTAGAGTACACATCAATTAGCAGCAGAGCTGGCTGGCCTACCATCCAAATGAAGTTCCCTGTAAGTATACCTATTACTTTCTCATAAAACTCTTAAGGCTGGGCAGCTTTAAAATGGTTTTGAGCTTTTCTTGGCACTGAGTGATCTCTTAGTGATTTCTGCAGGGCTCACAAAGTGAAAATGTCAAAGGGGTGGGGACTGCAGGGGAGAAATCTCCCTTTTGGCAGGGATGGAACTCCACGTGCCTGTTCAAACGTGAAAGAGAGAAGTGCTCTGTTCCAGGGGGACACACACTTGTGACACGTCCACAGGACCATATTCTCTCCTTCATTCAGGGGCAAATCAACAGTCTCAGCAAGTCACATAAAGTTAGGGCTCAGCTGTTTGCTGAGAGTATCACATGTGAGAGACTCCAATGCAAGATGGTGACACCAAGGTATTTACACAGCCTGAAATGGTGCAGGAAAAATTCCCAATCAGTACTTTTAAATACTCTGAGTCAGACTTGGACACTTTTCATCAAAATCCTCCTTTGAAGGAGATAAAATCTGGGACTGATACACTATTCACAGGTTTTTCTTCAAGAGAATAATTGCTCACAATAATTATCTCAAAAGAATTTTCCATCATAACAGTTGGAAATCTCTCCAAAAAATATCAGCAGTAGTTCGGACAAAGCCGAGCAACAGCAAGCTTGTGAGTTGTTGAAACTCTGTGGCTTTAGAAAGGGGTAACAAATGCTTGATGTCCCAATTTCCTGAACGGAAGGGCTTGTGCCTCCCTTTAGACTATCAGTCCTGTATTTGGGGGGTGAGAGCACTGTGAAGGTGCTCAGGTCCCTTTGCTGCTGTGTTCCAAGTACAGAGCTGGACTGTGCACCCGTATTCCAACTCTTCACAGGTGCACATGAACATTTCTCAGATCTGCTCCATGTCTGAAATCAAAAGCTCGAGGTGAAAAGCTCACTCTCACAAAGAAAATGTTTCAGAGCACGTTTTTCCAGTAAGAATTTGGGCTGGGCAAGTTTTAGAACCCATTGTGTTTCAATGACCTTCTTGCCTGGGCGAGGTGCACTGCTGGGGCTAAGAGCCATTTCTATGCATGTGTTCTTTGAACTCATCAACAAATAATTCTCCTGCACATTTAAATCCTCTTCAGCTGGACACCACTGCAGAAAGTGCTGAGTCTGTACACGACGTAAACAGGAAGTCAAAATTATTTTAAGACAGCAAATAATTTGATGCAAGATAAGCAGATGATGTCCAGGTGTTTTGAATTTCAAATGTTCATTTCAGATTGTGATTGCTTCTCTTCTTGGAGTTTTCCTGGCTCCTGCTCTTGCCGTAAGTATAGAGCTACACACATCTACTCACTACTGCCACAGGAACCACTGGTTTCAGCTAATACCTTGGAGAAATGTGTTCTTCTGGAAGTGAAGCTGTTTTTTAAAGTCTCATATTTAGAAGACAACTTCATTTAGTTTTTCTATAACAAAGAAATTACTTCCATGCTTGATGTATCAAGGGAAAAAGACAAGTTACCATACATGGAATCAGGACAGTCTGTGCTGAGATGAGCATAAACACTGAAAATAAAGATGTGGAGAGAAACAAATATTAACATGATTGACTTGACCACAAAATACAGTAGAATACTGTAAGTAATCTGGTGCCAGCATGATCCTGCTGGGGAAAGAACAGTAAGGAATTATTTTGATTACTTAGAAAGTAAAGATTTCCCATCTTCATTCTGAGCCAAGGAATTTTCTCCAATCTGATCTCTAAGAGCAGTAATTTCCCAAAACATGGCTACTAGAGCTAATGTTTTATTGAGTGAAACACTACTGGGAATCCAGGAAGCTAAATCCTTACCTCTTTTAATCTTTTCAAAAAATCAGAACATGGACAATGACTTTAACGGGCAGCTCAGTGAAAACTCAAACCACTCTGAGATTGGGGTCAGCACCAACCCAAAGGATGGGTCTGAAGCTTGGAAAACCATCTGGGACTTCAAGACTGTAAGTAGTGGCCACCATGGCACAAGAAAAAATGGCAAAAGAGACAAAAGAGTTCTAAAAACCACCAAAGCTTCAACAAAATTTCATTGTATTTCAGAGGACATACTTAATCACATGCTCCTTCAGCCCCAGGACTGTTTCTGGTACACTGTGTGCTGCGTTAGCTTTTCAGCAGCAAATTCCTTCACGTGCCCTACGCAGGAGAACACATCATACACGTGGCATTACTGGAAGAGGCAATTTACCTTTTACCAACGTCTCTCATCAGCCTCCATGACACATTTACCTAAACCATAGAATTGAAAGGACCAATATTTTTCTTCCCCTGTAACTATTTGCACTGTAGGAAGCCTTTCTTTTAACCAGTGCCTCTCTCTAGCAATGCACTTCTCTTTCCCCGGATATTGTTTACAACAAAAAGGGGTTTTTGTTTAATTTTAACAGGGCTATGTTGCAACCAAGGTCTTTTCAAAGAACACCTGCATCATTGCTTCAACTAGCAAGAGAATTTGGTTTGGCAAACACTCTCCTACACCACCTCCAGGAGACGAGGTAGGATGGTGGTTGAAAGTGGGGCAAAAGCTGATTGTCAGTGAAAAGCATTTGTTGCTACACATGCAGGAGAAAAGGCTCCAAGACCTGAATAGAACCTTCTCAGCAGGGCTGAGTCACTCTAAAAGTTCCTTCAGAAGTTATATTGCCCAGGAGTAACCACTTCTCCCATACCACAGAAGAGTGCACAGGTCAGAACTCCAGTGCTGCTTTTCCTAAATGCTGTTTTCTGGCTTTGTTTCTTTGGTGCTCAGGTACTTGGGCCTTACCAATTGCCACCCAGAGAGAATCGCTTCATCATCTCCAGGAACAGACTCCAAAACTTGAGCCCCTATGGAAAACGCATCCAAGCCCTGTGCAGGGGAATTCCCTCCTACCTCGCTTACCCAGCTCCAGGTGAGTCTGCTGCTGGCAGCCTTTGTGTTCCAAAATTAGGACAGGTTACCAGGATTACAAAAAAAGATTCAAGCAAACACGAGCATGTCACTTACTGAAATCCTGTGGTTTTCCATTAATTTTTACACATCTGTGTATACACATGTAAGGAAATGCAGCAGGTCTGTCACTCTCCTGTGTACAACGACCTGGAGCCCAGCCATTCTCAGGAAGATCCTGGACTCTACCCTTTGACATAAGTCTGGAATTTTTAGGCAACTAGCTGGAAGCATTTCAGATGCATTTTTATTTTCATATTTTTTCAGTCCAAATCTAATCAGTTTTTCTTTTTCTTTCAGGATCAAACTTTTTAAGAGGATCAAACACCTCATGAGGATCAAACTTCTGAGAGTGAGATATATAGTGACTGAAATTTAAGGTTAATGAACTGCCTGTTTATTACTGTAGTTACTCCTGACAAAGTTTGCAGAAGATAATTCATAGTACTGTGTACCCATAAGTAAGATTTTTCTGCTTGATAGTCTTCTCTTGATCATATTTTCAATCATTCATCTTTCCTCTGCTCTGTGTGGGAGTTGTTGAGTCTCAGTAAAATTTATCATCAACCTACCCTGGTCTGTGCTGTGTTTTCACAAACCGTTTGAAAAAGCAGAAGCAATTCCAAAGACAAGCTGCAAAACTAATGTTCTCGCAGAATCCCAATTTTGGCCTTTAAACCCCTTCCAGTGCAACTTCCCAGGGAGAGTTCACATGCTGCCTTGAGCAATTATTCATCAATACTAGAAGAAAATGGTGCTATATCTACTACATCATCCATATTTAAGATAACATGAGATCAGTATAACTGATTTTTATTTTGACTTCTAATTAACGTAGTAAAACATAGTAATGTAATGCAATGTGAGATGTTTTAAAAATAAATATTGCCATGCAATATGGTCAATTGCAAATGGACAGATTCACTACTGCTCTGACCAGCCCAGAAATTGAATTGCAGATAACAGAACTGAGAAGTGTATTAAATGGAGTCTGGGGTTGAAAACAGGTGTTAGGCCAAAAGTAAAGCAAGAAGCCTGAGCCTACATTCTTCACCTCAAACTTCAGCAACTCACTCTGTCTGGAAAACACATTTTCACCTTCTCTCCTCACTCAGGGGCCCTTTCCTTGCTCTTTGAAAGGAGTTACTCTAAGAGACACTTGATCCATTCAGGAACACCCCAGGCTTACTGGAAGGAAGGGATGCAGCACCCTGTTCTTTTCAGGAAAAACCTTTTGGGGACTCCAAGGGTCAACTGATGTGAAACCCAAAGCAAAACTGCACCCAAGAATGTTTTAGCACCTGCAAAGAAAAGCAACCGCTGGGTTGCAGCATTTCAACAACAGCTCCTGTCTGACTTGCCTGACATTTCTGCAGAGCCTCTCCCCTCCTTTTCCAACTTGACACGGCACTTCCCTTGCGATACCACAGCTCTCCTCCCTGATCCCGTTGGGAGGCACTGGCAGTGTCTCCCTGGGGGCCGTGAGCCCTGTGCCAGGTGATGATGATGATGCCACACGGCCCCCGGCAGCCGGGATGTGCCCTGATGCCACAGCATCCCTGGTCTCCGGGCAGGGAACAGCGGGGCACAGCTGCTCCTGCAAGGGACAATGCCCTCTGCAACAGCCCTTAAAGCCAGAGCTCCAACACGAGAGCAAAACACCGTCAGCGAGGTCCAGCTGCTCGCAAAACCGCTTTAACTTCATGCACTTTGGAGGAAAAAATCTGTCAATAATTGTAAATTAATAAAGCTGGAAAAGTGTAAATGTGTCAGGGCTGCTTTGACAAGTCCACAGATGCCTCCGCCCTCACCGCTGCATTTTAGTGGGTGCTATGGTGACCCGATAACATACAGTATATTTTGGAAGGTAAAAAGGCTTTCACATATTTTGTCTAATGCAAAGCTTTTTATGTTCTTGTTTAAGCCCTAGGATATCTCCGGTCTTAAGTTTGATGTGAATTTTCAAAAGTAAATAGTACCTGTCAAAAAAATACTAAAAACATATTTAATTTTTCAATGCAAATGGATTCCTATTTGATAACTATCAGACTCCAGCAGGTCAAAATTTTCAAAAGTACAATCCCCATGTTTATCAAGTACTTACAGCAGGAAATAATTTTCAGGGACAAGTGACAGGGAAACAAATGACAAAATAATTTAATTGCAACACTCAGCACTTCCACAGCGAATTCTGAAAACATATAAAAGGTGGAGGGTTCACACTGCTCTTTACACCTGCAGGAGCATCAGCTCTGCAGTCAAGATGAATCTCCCTGTAAGTATGCATGCTTTCCTCCCTTCTAAACTGAAACTTTGATTCAAACCCATTCCTTTATCTCTCAGAAGGGCTTCTGCCTCTCTGCAGCACTAAGGCTTTCTCTGGGGACATTTTGCTCCTCCACAATGAGCAACTCAGCCCCTGCTCCCCAGAGGAGCTGAGGAGGTAAGGCTTTTTTTACGGCTTGGCTGTGCATTACTCAGAAAACAGAAAGCCTAATCCATCTCCATTATTATCAAGGCTTTTGCACAACTGGAGCACTGCGCTGGTGGATCAGGCCCTTCCCTGTAATGCCAGAGCAGAAGAAATGCAAAAGCTTTCTCCTCACTCTTCTAAAACACCTGTGTGTGCCTGCACAGGTGCGAGAGACAACTCGAGATTCAGCTCTTGAAAGAGCAAGTGTGAAATGTGTGGACTTTGCAGCAGCCTGGGCTAAAGCAAGGGTGCCTCCCTTCTGGGGCACTGATTGCAATCCCAGGATGAAAGCAAAAAAAGCATCCAAGGAGAACCCTTAAACATCAGATTAGGACAAGGGAAGGAGGATTCTCATGAGCAGCTTTGTCAGCCAGAGATGCAGTTACACTTTTGTATTTGATTTTCATTTCAGATTTTGGCTGCAGTCCTTCTTGGACTCGTCCTGACTCCAGCCCTTGCTGATTATGTGAGTACAGTGACCAATTTCCATATGCATGGCTACTCTGCCTCTATTCCCTGCTTCAAAAATCTCCTTGATTCTTTCTCCACCACTTTGAAGGAAAGTAATTGAAGTCTTCTCAAACAGATGAACCTCTAAAGGCACCAGATGACAAGTGTCAGATGCAGCAATGATTCATGGAATCCTTGAAAGAATTTTTACAGCTACTGCCCAATGCCAGTGCCTTGATTCTGGGTCTATTTGAAAATACTGAGGGCACTGCTGGCCCTTAGGGGGTGGACAGAACTTCTATTGTAGCAAGGGTTTTTAAAAAGCATTGGAGAAAACGCTGACTAATGTTACCATCTAAAATTGCTCCATTTGGTTTTCCAGTCCGTGAAGCAGCAGACAAATCAAAACCAGCAAATCATCTTTGGTGGAAAATCCCACATCACTATCAGCGGTATCGCACAAAGTGTGAAGATCAATAGTCAAACAAGGGTGGCAATCATTGAGCAAAAGACCTTAAATTTATCATGGAAAACTGTCTGGAACTACAACACGGTGAGTGGCAGGGAGGAGGACTGTAAAAAAGGTGACCCAAGGACAGGGCTTGTTTCTGTGTTCTGATCATTTGACATAAACGATGTGGGGTAGAAATTCTCTGCATTTGTTATGGTTTCCATCCCAACTTTAAAAAAGCCTCAAGAGTTGGAAAAAACTGAATTGTGGATACTAGATACTTTTATTTCACAGGGCATCATTGCAACAAAAGTCACGCAACAGAATGCCTGCTACATTTCCAACATGAACAGAAATGAGATGCCCAGTTTTAATAATCTGGCCCGCCTGGCTGCAGAGAGCAGGGTAAGATTCTAGCACATTCCTGACCCTGGAGTTCATTGGTTCTTTTATTCTTCGGCTTGTCCTTCCAGAGAGGATCAGGTTGTCACTAGTGGCAGGATTTTCTTTCACTCAACAGTAATACAGATTGGGAATTTGTTGTAGGAATGCTTTGCAAAAAAGAAAGGGCCTGCATTATTCCCTCCCCTTTTCTTTGGGGCATGAGAGAGCATCTCCCTATTCCACATCCTTTCCCCCACAGTCACGGGATGAGCCACAAGAGGAGACCTGTGGCCCTAGCTGAGGAAGGAGCAAGAGAGCAGAGGGAAGCCGAGGGAGTGGGAGGAACAAAGCAGGAAAGCAGGCAGGGACGTGAGCCAGGACACAAAGCACTCCAGGAGGAGAAGAGAGTGGCAATTCATTTGAAATGAAGCACACAGGGGGCTTTCAGAAAGACTTGTTCCACTAGAGCAGCCAGGGCTCTCGGAGAGCGGCGCTAAGCAGCACCTGCAAACAGTCCGACAGCGAATGTACCCGTGCGGGCTTGCTGCTGCCCTCTTTGGTTCCAGCTTGGAACGGGCTGCAGGGAGAGACTTCTGCCAGCAGCCCGAGTGCCTCTCAGGGGCGACGGCAGCCACAGATCAAATGCTCTGGAAGGAGCTCTGGCTCCACAGAGCGGCCGCTCTCCTCTTCTCCTCTGCAGCGCTTTCCCTGCGCTGCCACTTCCCCTCAGGTTCCCTGCACCCTGACTCCCTTAGAACCTTCATCTGCCTTTGCAGCTGCCTTCAAGGCTTGCTAATGCTCCCACAGGCCCCCAGGGGATTAAAAGGGGTCCCTAAATGCAGTCTGGACTCAAA
>VXBU01000729.1:0-30895 GCA_013400315.1 Bombycilla garrulus | reverse complement strand
TGGGCTACTGTTAACAGAAGTGTGTAAAATGCAAGTTTGTTTAAAAAGAAAGAAAAATTATATATATGGATATATGCAAACGCTTTCCCCTCCCCTCCTAGGCCACCTACAAAAGGTCACGATGCCAGGCTTCCTGTTTGTAGGTGGAGAGGAGCAGAGCTTGCCTGCAGGCCCCAGGGCTGCCATGTGAAGGGGAGGAGACTGAAGTTCATCTGTCTTATCTCTGTTCTGTCAATAAAATGGAGCTGGGTCTTTAGATTATTTTTTAATTATTATTTTAAAGAGGAAGAGTAAGTTTGGGTTTTGTTTTTGTTTTGATTTTTTTTTTTGTTGTTGTTGTTGTTGCTTTTAAATATCTTGGCTTTTTTTTTGCTTATCTGTTCGAAATCTCAAATCCTCCACAGTAACAGGCCAGACCACGGAGTTAACGCAAACCCAGAGACCCCTATGGATTAATTGTACTGTTTGTGAATTTGTATAAAAAAATAACAAAGATCCTCTTAAAACATTTTATATTCTTACAGTAAAAGGTTAAACATATTTATATAATAAAAGAGGAAATATGAAGTATGTTTTTGAAAAAAAAAAAAAAAAAAAGCCGTATCTGGGTTGTCTGTGCTTATTGAAGCCGTGTATGTGTTGGGTTTTGAAGAACAGCCTTGTGGCTGGTGCTGGGATAGGGGCTGGGTGGAGGAGCAGGAGGAAGGGAGGGAGCCCGTGCCTCCTCCTGGGCAGGGTGCTGGCTAACAGCACCACGAGCAGTTTGTAGGGAAGGGGTTTGGCAGGACCAGCCTGGCTGCGAGGGTGCTGGCAGCATCCCTGGGGACAAACCCTGCTCAGCTGCTGAGCCTGAGCTCAGACTGACCAAAGTGCTGAGACTTGCTGGCAGCTGGATCGACTGCTTGGGACAGAGGACAGCGTGTCTGAGCGGGGGAAGAAGGCCTGTGCTTCTTATTTTTTTTTTTTTAGCTCCAAATAAATTGCATGGTGGAGGATTTTTTAGCGATTTAAACTAAATCCATCAAGTAAAAACATTTCCCAGCAGTGGCAACCACCAAAAACCCGTGCCCTCGGCCCTTGCAGGCCTGGCAAATCTGAAACGTCTTGGTTGATTTCCACTTGATTAAAGAGAAAGTAAAAAGTGGGACCGTGTTTAAAAAAAAAAAAAAAGAAGAAAAAAAGTTGGAATAATGTAAGGTGTCCTTTGTCCTCCACCACAATCTTTCTCCTCGGCGTTGTGACTTTTAACCCGCTGCGGTCCCTTTCTAGCGCGCCCGACGCGGGGTGTTCCATTGTCGCAGGCAGTGCAGCTCAGGCGGTGTTTATAGGGCAGCCACAAAGCTCCCCCAGCCCCTTCCTGCCTCCAAGGAGGGGGAATGCGAAATGGTGGAAGAAGGCAGAGCCATTGTTCAGCAAAGTTAAAAGAGGAGCTGTCCTTGCTCGCTTGCTCAGTCATGCATACTCAATCTGGCCGGGCCCGGGTCCCTATGGAAAGGAGGAGGGCGATTCTTCCCCTCTTTTTAACATTCCTCTCCAGGCCTGGCTGTATTTAAGCTGCTTTCCTCCGCGCCGAGGAGGAGGGAGGGGGATGGTCTGAAGTTCCTGTACATTTGCATTTTAAGCACTTCCAGCGCCGAGCAGGCCACTTTGTTCCCGCTGCAGCAGCCGCGGCCGGGCGCTGCTCCAGGTGGGATGCGCTCCCAGGGGAGGTGCCCCCGGTGCCCGCACCTGCCTGCCCGCCCTGCCCCTGCCTCCACAGGTACCGCAGCTGAGCCGGCACCTCATCCTCTCGTTGCCAGCTCTACCCACCTCACCTCTTTCATGTCGGTGCTGCATTTCAGAGGGGAAAGCGGTGCCTGACTGCGGCCCTCTTAAATAGAAACACCATCTCCTCTGCATCCCAAGGACCTGGACTGTCTCAGGGCCTGGACTTTGGGGCGTGGGTTGTTCTGTTCCCTCCTTTCCAAGACTTCCAAGCTTTCTGCTGGGAGTCCATTCACAAAAGCCGCATTGTTCACTTTAGGGAAAGCCACCACAATTGGATCTAATTGAGCCTGACACTATATCCATCTTCCTCTGCTTGAAGGGAGGTGTTGGGGTCTGTCTTTCCTGCATTAAGAAAAGAGTTTACAGTAACTTCTTGATGGAAAAAGAACATGTATGTATGAGTGCTATAAACAACAGGAACTCCAGATCAGGTTCTCGTAACAGCTGAAAACGTAATTGCTCCTGGGGTCAAGCAGCATTCCCAGCCAAGGATGGGAATGATAAACCTCTCACAGAGTAGGTTTGTTGCTGCTGGGTTTGGCTGAAAATGGCATCTCCTTATTAAGCCCCATGTTCACACGGATAACAGTGGGACATCCACATTTCAACATAATGTGTGTGCTCATAAGCTCCATAATCAGAACTAGGACGGGATTTTTTTTTTTTCCTAAAAAATCCCCTGAACTTCTTCTCTCAACTTATGAAAAAAAAACCAAACCAAGAGCATTGCCCACATGGCCCAACATCCTCTTTCAAGGAGAATACAAGCCAAAAGAAGTTGCCAAAACCAAAGCCTCCCTGAAGCCCAGTTCTTAGACACCCTGGAGCGTTCCCGGAGATGGAGCAAGTGCTCCTCATCCCTTCCTCTCATGCTCCATTGTGACAGCACCTCCTCGGACACAGACACAAGCCAACAACCATAGACCAGTTACCACATAACTTCTCAGCACAACCAACCACTCTTGAATTCTTGAACATGACTCAGTTGGCAACTGGGGTAGAAAACCATAAAAACCACTCCACTACTTGGAAACGAGCTGGAAGTGTCCTGTCTGCGTCCGTGAGCCCACGGTGCCCCAGCAGTGGCTTTGGTGCCAGCAGAAACGGTGGCGCAGCAGGGCCCCTCGCCTCCACCCGCACAAGGCAGGGCAGCAGGGCGGCCCGGGGACCTGCTCTATGCTCCGAGGAGCAGAGGGGCCACGCTCAGGAGGTGGCGGCAGAAAGCAGAGCAGAGCAGGAACGGTGTGGAGGAGGGATGAAGGGACTGAGCAGGAGAGGAGGCGGCCAGGCACCCAGGGGCAGCAGCTGGGGTGCAGTCCTGCGTGTGCGTGGGGTCCCTGCCCTGCTGCTCCCCGCACAGACCCACGGCTGGCTCCTGTCCCACCGAGATGGCAGGAAGAGCGCGCTCCACCTGGGTCCTACTGCCCTTGGACTAGCACGTGGGAGGTCCAGCATGACAGATTTATAGGTTTCATACCTTCCCACTGCACGCCGCGGGTTCGGCTGAATCAGTTTGTCACGGAGGCTCTGGGCTCCTTTGTTCCGTGGCAATAAATAACGGGGTCACAGGGCAGCTGTCAGCCAAACCACCTGGGGCCTGTGCTGCGGCCAGAGGTGATCTCCGTGCGAGGCAGCACTGAGCTTACCACAGAACCTGCCCTCTGGGGGTCACAGAAGGGCCACAACGAGACCTGGGTGGCCAAGACATTCCCAGATTTTGGAACCAAAGCTAGAAGTGAGTGCAGGCTACCATTACCAGCTCAAGGGGAGATGTCCCTGGATCTGGCAGCCTCGCTGTATGCGCATGTGGGATGCTCCGAGCAAAGAGAACCCTTTTTTTGTTTTCTCTCTCTCTCCCTCCTCTACCTTAGCTGCCACTCTTTCAGCCAGCAGCTCTTTAACAGTGCCTTCTGTGCAGGAAAAAGACAAATGCACAAACTCGACTGGGTGGTGCTGGCTGGACCCCTCAGGACATCAGCGAGGCACGGCGCCAGAGCTGCTGGCTGGGCTGCACTGACACTCCCCACCCTAGCCAGCCAGGCTGTCCTGCTCAATTCCCCAGCCCCAAGCTGCACGAAAGAAAGAGCTGGAGAGGTTCATCAGGCTCCTGTGCCAGAACTTCAGCCTCCAGCCACATTTGGCCGGGACGCTCATGCTTCTCCCCCTCCTTTAATTAAATTTACCATATGCACTAGCTCAATGACAGCCCAAACTGAAATCGCATGATGGAGATTTTGAGTGATCCAAATCTGTTCTGTCCCTGCAAGATGAATGGAAATGGGATTTTCCTAAAGAATTTCCTAAAATCCGAGGTGTTTCTTAGAAAAGGTGTCAAAAGTTTAGTACCAGTGCCTGGACACATGCCCTGAGCAAGTGTTTCCACATCAGAGGGTTACTGAGACATAAACCAAGCTCATATTCTGCTACAGAAACTCAGATGTAGAAATGGGAACCTCCTCCTAGTTATTTTCCTTCCTCTGAGTCTTGTTTCTCTGGGCACAGTCTAGTGATTTCATGATGAAGCAATTTCCCCTCCCAGCTTTGGGGAAAAAAAAAAAAAAATCCCAAACAAATTTTATCTGAGCTTGGTCCCGTTCCTCCCTCTCCTTTGCCTCTTTCTCCCCCCAGTATCCCAGCTTTACAACCCTTGGCTGTCTCCAGGGGTTTGGCAGGTGGCACACGGCATCAGAGGGGCACGCAGACCCCAGCTCTGCAGCCAGCAGCCTCTCTCCTAGTTCAGCGAGCTGAAATGCCACAAAATCCCTGCCGTTATCTCCCTCGGTGACAGCTGTGGTGGCACCCCTGGCTCCCCAGCGTGAAGCAGGTGCACCGTTCAGTGTCCCAAACCGAAGGGCAGAAGCCCTGTGAGGCACTGGTACCTCAGCTGAGCGGGTTTCCTCTGCCCCCCAGGCTCGGCAGATCTCCATCCCCCTGGCCAAGGCACCAAACGGAGCAGAGGAACGGGATAACGAGATCCCTCGGGTCTGCCTGACACCCCGGAAACCCACAAAAACAGATGGACACCGCACAGCTGCCTGGGGTGCTGGGGCAGTCCCTGCAGTCACACGGGCTGGGGGGCACATCCTCATCCCCATCCCCGTTCCCATTCCCATCCTGTTCACAATCCCAATCCTGTTCCCCACTCCCAACCCCATCCCCATCCAATTCCCAATCCCCATCCTGACCCCATTCCCATTCCCAATCTCCATCCCGATCTCCATCCCAATTCCCATTCCATTCCTGTTCTCCATCCTGATCCCCAATCCTGTTCCCCATTGCCATTCCCAACCTCTGATCCCCATTCCCAGTCCCGTTCCAGTTCCCAATCCCATTCCTGTTCCCGATCCCATTCCCCATCCCGTTCCCACTCCTAATCCCCGATCCCTTTCCCATTCCCCATTCTCGATCCCACTCCCATTCCTGTTTCCGTTCCCCATTCTGATCCCAATCCCCATCCCATTCCTGTTCCTGTTCCCCATCCCATTCCCAATCCCCAATCCCCAATCCCTTTCCCGTTCCCATTCCTGTTTCCGTTCCCCATTCTGATCCCTTTCCTGTTTCCATTCCCCATTCTGGATCCCCATCCCGTTCCCATTCCCGTTTCCGTTCCCCATTCTGGATCCCCATCCCGTTCCCATTCCCGATCCCGATCCCTTTCCCGTTCCCATTCCTGATCCCGCTCCCATTCCCGATCCCGATCCCTTTCCCGTTTGCATTCCTGCTCCCATTCCCGATCCCCATCCCGTTCCCGTTCCCGTTCCAAATCCCCGATCCCTTTCCCGTTCCCGTTCCCTCAGCGGCAGGGCGGGCTCCCCGCGGTGCAGTGCGCGGTCGGTCCGCCAGGCGGCAGCATTGCCCGCCGAGTGCCGGCGGCACGGCCCTCATTAACCGCAATTTCACAATCCCAATCCTGTGGCCCTCAGCCCCACCGCGGCACCGGTGAAATCCCCGGCACCGAAGGGCTCCCCTGTCCGCCCGGGACACGGAGCAGCGCGGCGCGGCCGGGGAGGGACGGGAAAAGGGACGGGGAGCTTCAGGCTGCTCGCCACCGTCAGCGCCCGGCGATGGTGAAGGGCCCTGAGGACCTGCGCCAAAACCGAACTGGAAAGCCAGCCCGGGCACAGCTGAACCGGGACTCGGTCACAGAACCAGTGAACGGTTCGGGTTGGAAGTGATCTTAAAGATCATCCAGTTCCAATCCCCTGCCACGGGCAGGGACAGCTTCTGCTGTGAAGTGGTTGCTTAAAGCCCTATCCAGCCTGGCCTTGAACGCTTCCATGACAGAGCATCCGCAGCTCCTCCAGGCAACCCGTTCCAGCGCCTCAGCACCCTCACAATAAAGACCTTCTTCCTAGTAAAGGATCCCAACCTCTAAACCCAGCCTCTTTCAGTTTAAAGCCATCCTCGCTGTCCTATCACCACATGTCCGAGTCAGAACTCCCTTTCCAGCTCTCTTGGGGCCCATCTAGGCACTGGAGATGCTCCCAGGCTCCTCAGAGCTTGCCCTGCCCCTGGCTGAACAGCCCCAACTCTCTCAGGCTGTCTTCCCAGAAATGCTCCAGCCCTCTGATCACTTCCATGGCCCTCCTCTGGACCTGCTCCAACAGGTTCAGCTCCTTCTCACGCTGGGATGTGGGTCAATGCTCCCCATCTTGTGAGAACCTGAAGAGCTGCCTCCTGGAAACCATCCATCCTAGACTCAGCACTTCTGCCCTAAACCTCCATCTCTTGACATCTATAGCTTGACAGCAAAAAAATTATTTGGGCGTTTTGTTGTTTTTTTAAAGCATGCAAGTGTGAGAACGGTAATGGAGCAGGACCAAACTTAGAGTAATGCTTAGATTTATTTCAGTTTTGTTGTGCCAGCAGGGTTCTGCTGTGTTGTTGGCACAATTACTCACTGGATACCTCTGCAGTGATTAAGGTATCTGGAGCTGTATGTGTGTGTCCTTTTCAGCACACAAATTTAAATAGCCTTTTTTATCCAGCTCTCACACTGCTGCTACAGGTACAGTGATGGTGTCTTTTTCAGAAGCAACTACACCTTATAATTTACCGAATTGTAATAATTAGCTTCTGCAGACTCATTACATACACAGACATCAAAAAGGGAAAATCAGCACTAATGGGGGAAGAGAGGTGGAAACAATTTGACTAAGGTGATGTCCCATATCCGTGTGTTGCCAGTGCCTGGTGTCCACCCCTTCCATCTCCAGTTCTACTGGTTTCTTGGAGCAGCAGAAATGGAAATGAGTTTTCCAGCCTGAGGTCATCCTGGAGAGGGAGGGTCAGGACAAAGAACATCCTCCTAGTGCTGCACACAGAAGCGTGGAAACGCTGGGGTGCAATGTGGGCTGTGGAAGAGCTCCCAGCTCCAGAATCCCTCTCTCTCTGTGCACACTCTCCAGCTGGCACAGCTCTTACTGCAGGCAATGGCCAGTGTGACCCGACAAACGCAGAGCTGACAGCCCTGCAGGGACACGTCCTGCCACAGGAGCAGGTCCAGCTCTGCCTGCAGAGCTCCCCTCACCTCCTGCAGGCCCGTCCCTGCAGCGGGACCACCCACCGGGATCAGACGCTGCCTCCCCCGTGCCCTGCCCCACAGTCACCTGTCCCTCAGCACAGCCTGCCCACACCACACCCGACCGAGCCACGGCCACTTCTGCTCTCCTCACCCAGACCGGGGACAGGAGGGCTGCAGCCTGGGCTGCCCACTCCCTTCCCCTGACCCCCACAAATCCGCACACAGCGAGCCAGGGCGACAGCGGGGGATGCTCAAGGGAAACATCATCTCCCAGCCACACCTGCCAGGGCGTCAGTGGGACAGGGGAGGCTGCATGCGAGCGGCCGGGTGTAACTTCCACCCTGTCCCCGGTGCCAAAACCAAGCATGTTAAAGCTAATCTACCCCTGTCTCAGCTCAACTGCTTTTCTGTGACTAAGCCCCTTATAATGGTTTTACTAAAATCCCCTTTTGATGGAAAAAATCCCAGCTGGAAGTTTCGGGCAGCGGCACAATGTGCAAGTCTGCGTGTCCCTCTCCCCGGCTTCACAAAAGCCTCTAATCGAGTGGAAAATTTGCTGGAGGCCAGAGGTTTAGGCCTGCAATTATTTTTTAAGGGATTATCAGGAGAGAATGGCGGTACTTACGACCCTCCCTCTCTTTGTGCTCTGCTCTGTGCCGCTTTCAGATGGACTCAGCCAGAAACCTAAACCACCGCAGCTGGATCCAGCAAAACCAGGGCTTGGCCGGGCAGCTTGCCTCCTCTCTGTCTCACAGGACACATCCCAGACTCCAGGTTCGATGAGTCCCACTCCAGCAGCTTGCAAGGAACAGAAGTGCTTTTCCACAGAAGCAACGCGCTCAGATTTTTTTAAAGAAAAGCTTGAGAAAAAGCAAATTATCCCAGCCCCGAGAGCCTCAGTGGACTGAAAAACCGAGGAGCCAGGAGGGATGAGGTCCGTTGGACAGGCTGGGCTTTGGCTCTCAGAGCCATGATGTAGGAGGTCTGACACAAGTTTCTTGCAGCAAGCTCCAGAAAAGCCTTGGCAGGGAGATGCAGGCACTGTAACACCCAGCTTGGAGGGCTGTGCTCCAAGGGTGGATCCTGGCACCGGGGTCCTCGGTGCTTCTGCGGCCTGTGAGAACACTCAGACACCGCTAAGGATCCAAAACACCTCCTTGCTGGGCACGGAGCCCCTCCTGTCAGCACACTGAGCACGGGCTGGCCAGAGGAGAGGCACTGCAGGCCCTGCTGCCCCAGGGGCTCCGTGCCTTGCTCGGAGCTCCCAGAGCTGCCTGCCCTCACACGTGGCCCAGAACCAGGTGCTGCTCCTCTTCCACCAAATTGCCACTCTCCCCTTCCCAACAGCAGGTGAGCCATAGCCAGAGGGAGCAGGTGCTCCCTGCTTCCCAACAGCAGAGAAGGAAGAGAGAAGCCTGCTCTAAATCCCTGCCTGCCCTCACTTCCAACCCATCCCTTCTGGAGAAGGCATGAACTAACCACAGGAGAAAGGGCTACTCTACATTGTTCCATGCAAGCCCCACCACAGTGTGGATGATTATTCCAGCTTTGGAACAAGAAATAAAACACGTGAAGGAAGCAAGGGCTGCAGCCCGCTCAGCATGTGGCATAAAGCAGCTGCTGTGATCCCTGAGCTCTCCTGTGTAAGACGTTTCAAAACAAAGTGGCAGCTGCCACTGGGGTTTTTTGATCTTCTCATGCCTGCATGTGCTGGGTGTGCTCTGAAAGCACCTGGGCAGGCTGAGGGGCCAGGATGCTTGCCTTCTGGATGGTGGTCAGACTCAAGCATTGTGAGGCAGGCAGTTAAGTCAAAAACTCAGCATCCAATGATCTTAAACCAGAAATAATTTTAAAACCCCAGAGAAGCACAGAGAAAAAGTCAAGTGAGGCATTTGTGGAGTTACTATGCCTCCAGAAGCTAGGTGGTGCCTAAGCTGGGGATTTTGATTTTGCAATTTTGAATGCTGCCTAAATGTCATCTGGCTTTGTTTTGGTTTTTCTTGGATCCATTTTTTGCCCCTCTCTACCTCATTCTCTCCATCCACATGGACACTGTTTCTGCAGGATTTTAAGACAGTAAGATAAAAAGACAAATGGCCCATCCTGCTCCAAATTGCTCATTAGGGCTGATGTGCTTTGAGATACTCTCTGGGTCTGCTCTCCAGGACAGCCTGTGAACTCCAGTGTCCCCAGATAAGGAATGCACAGCCCAAGATAAGCAGTGGCACAGGATGTGACCTGCATGATTCACTAGAGGCACCAGAAGTGTAAGATCAGCTGAGGACTCAGCTCCAGCCCAACTTCTCACCCAAATAATTGGAGCACCATGCACAGTGCCACAAAAGAGCCAACCTTTACCACCTTCAAGGAAGCAGATCTTGCCCCAGCCTTCTGTTCCCCAGTACCACAGGTGAGCCTTGCTGTTGGAGTCCTAGATCCTGCTGCTTATACAAAGTCTGCTGTCCACAGACAACCCTGAAAAGCCCTGCTTACAGCATCACTGAAACACCACAGACTTCCAGAGATCAGCATCCAAATTCTGCACACAGGTAGGATCACATATACTTGTATCATTTCTGAAAAGGCTTTATCTTACCTGTATATAGCCTGCAGCCCCCTTGCTCAACCACTTCCAGTTTACTTCTCATAATTATTCTCCCTATTCACCTAAAATATCTTATTTTCCCCCCAGATTAAGGTATTTTTTTAATGCTCTCCACAAGTGACAGACAAAAAGCTGGGGAGTTTTCTGTTCCAGACAGCCTCTTCCATCCTGGATGAACACTCCTTTCCCTGAGTCCTGGCACTCAGCTCCCTGCAGATGCACCTCAGGTGCATCAACTCCAGCTCTGTGCAGTGTCACTTATCATGTTGCACTGTACAGGTGGGCTTCTAGATGTCTGATAAACATGTCTGGAAACTATTACCATCCTCACCAATATTTGTGACCCGCAAGAGCTGAACCCACAATCCCGGCAATGTAACGAGATTTACCTCACAAATATTTACCTTTACAAAGGTTTCATCTGTTTCAGTATTATAACATTGTTAAGGTACGTATCATAGTGAAAACACAGCCTGTCACACGTTCTCATACATGTTCATTTCTGTCCCCTCCGTGCCCCTTCCCTGAAGAACAGGCCCTGCAGACAGGAAGGTTTCAAAACACGTCTGCAGTGACTGCTCTGGAGCTGGGCTGTGTCAGACAGAGGTGCTGAAAGGACTGTCTGTGTGTTCAGCTGCATGTTGTTACAAACATTTAAAGAAGCTGCTCTTTCCAGAGAGGAAGGACAAGTTATTATGATGATGAAAGCTGGGGGGTTTCCAGCGTTGCTGGTGTGCCAGCAGAGGACCCAGAGCCAGGACAGATACTCACGGCAGGAGAATCTACAAGTGCCTGAGGAGCACCTACACAACATCTGCACGTCTGCTGCACCAGGTGCTGCTCCCTGGAGCACATAATTTGGGCATTCCCCCAGAGTGCCACTCCTCCCAGCTGCTGGCCTCCCCCAGAACAGCGTCGGGCGCTGCCTACAGCGACGTGCAGAGCGAGGAGCGCCAGCCCCAGCTCCGAGACATCTGTCATTTACCAGGAACATGTTGTGCCAGGGCAAATCTAGCCCACAGCTGGGAACTGGCAGGACATACTTGAGGTGTCACACTCACAGAGCAGGAACAGAAAAACTGCTTTGCCCACAACTACCCAAAAAGTGCAGGCAGGTTAAGGCAAAAGACTTAAAAGGAGGCACAGAGAGAAGTCGGGGGTCAGGCTCCAAGAGAGAGACAGGTTCAGACTCCAGGAAAAAGGCTGCAGAGAGGAGCTCATGCCAGCAGCAAGTGTCACACTGCACACAGATGTGCTGTCTCTGCAGAGGTGAACGCACCTAACACAGCTCTGGTCACTTAGTCCATGGATCCTACACATTTCCATGGTGGGAGCACCTCTCCTCTATGCATGAGCTGTTCTCAAAAGCTAAGGCTAAAATCCTGGCAATAGTTCCCCACTTCCTTTAAAAGCAAAAGAAAAAAAACCCACCCAATAAAACACAGAAAAATAATCAAAAAAACCCCGAGTTAAAGAGTCTGCTGCAGCACAGAATGAAAAAGTGCTTACTCCTCTTCAGGAACAGATTCTATTTCTTATATCAGGCTGAAGGTGGCCATGGAATGGCATTCAGCACATGGATGCATTTCTGGAGGATCTTTATTTTAATAAATGTGCAGAGGGAAAACCTCTGTCAATACAAATCCTATGGAAAATATTGCTCCTGTAGACAGAAGAGAGACCAGTTCTGTTTGTGTACTCAGGCACTGCATATATGAAGATATTTTAGAGGCCTCTATACTTAGCCATTGTGGTTTCAATCTTTCCCAGGCCAGAGGTAGCTGTGTAAGCATCTAGTCAGCACTGGCTAAACAAGTACTTTTGAAACCATACTATTATTACCAAATTAGTTAAAGAATCATTCTTTCTTTTTCTTTTTTTCTTTTTTTTTTTTTTTTGATGGGGGAAAAGGGGAGAACCTCGACTTGGAGACAAAATCATAAAAAAAGCCCACAAAAAAAATCAAACCAACAAACATAACCCGAAACAAAATCCCATCATCCTTCTAGGCCTTAGAGTGAGACTGTTTTTTCCAGCGCCTCTTTTGATCTAACGGCAGGCAGACCAGGTCAGGTCCTGCTTTCACCTGAGCACAGCAGGAACGCGGGTGACTCAGGCAGGGCAGCTCCTTGCTGTGAGTCAGGCTGCCCCATCCCTGCAGCACGCCGAGGAGTCTCCGAGGGGATGAACGGTGCCTGACCACGCTGGCCTTGGTAAAGACAGCACCGAGCTCTGCAGGAACACCGGCACTCCGTGAGCCGTGTGTCACTGCGGTTCTGCGTTCCTCCCCGCGCTGCCCTGCACTGTGTCATGGCTGCTGTGTTCCACCCAGCCCCAAATGCAAGCCGAGGCTTGCAGCAGCACTGCCCAAAACTAGGAACCTGGGATTTTATTGCTGAGCCCACCTTTGGCTGCCTGCGTGACCTGAGCCTATCTCCCCTGCCTCCTCCTCTCCCTTGCTTTCTCCACGAGCAAATAGAGATCACGAGAAGAATCTCTTCTGTAACAGGCACTGGAAGACACTGGTGGAAAACCCCATGTGAGAGAGCACCACGAAGGTGAATTATGTGAGACAGCCATATTAATTAGGTATACTGATTAAACATTCTGGGACTTTTTTCAGTAGAAAAGGCATTAGGGAAAATAAGGAAGATTTGCAAAGAAAGAAATGAAGTCTTTGGATTTGATATAATCAAGACCTATGATCTTTCTTTAATCCAAGAGAGCTTGGATTAAGGAGCAGACAGGTATTTCCCCCTTTGATGTGAGGGACTTCAGTGATGCCTACTCTACAGGAAATTCTCAAAAGGTGCTGAGCATTAACAGGAGGGTTTTTTCCACAGGCAACTCAGTGCCTATAATTACCTGAAGAAAAATTCATCCCGTCCTGCCCTAATCCCAGGGTTCCGATGACATTCTCCATTTGCTCTGGGGACTCCACTTTGGAGCCCTGTGACATTTACAACGCACAGTGTGAGAAACACACCTGAATCTGAGATTTGGCACAAGCTTGCTGAAGGTTCACCAGAAGGTTTGTGCCCCTTCTCAGTACAACCAGGAGCAAGGGATGGTTGGGTACTGCATCTTGCAGCTCGGGCAAGTAAAAAATGTGATCAGGCTTGGAAGCTTTGACCAAGATGCACTTGGAGAGTTTCAGTTCAGTTTAGGCATAAACTCAGTTCCAAACTCGCGGGCTGGAACAGAGAGCAGCCAGAGGATCTGCACTCACCTGCACAGCAAAAGGCTCAGCTCAGCACAGGTGACAGGGACTCACAGCAGCCCTGGCCACCCCCAGCACAGGCACAGCCACGGGAACACCAGCACTGTGGGTCAAACAGGGAGCCACTGCTGAAACAAACCCCACTCCAGACCCAGCAGCCATGCAAGTGGTTTGCAACTCTGAGCAGCCCTGGAGCTTGTAAAAGGGATTCTCTCTGGATGAAACTGCACAGCAGACCATGCCTGAGGAGGATACTCTGTGCATTCTCCACATCCATGGGATCAGATAAAAACCGGTCCAAAACACCACTCTCCCACCCCACAGTGCTAATTCATGGTGCCAGGTGTTCAGCAGCACCTGTGCCCCCTCCAGGTCTGCACCTCCCGGCCCAGCCTGCCGCAGCCACAAGAGCCGGAGCGCAGAGTACAGCAGTACCGATTATTTGGGATATCTGCTTTTGAGCACCCTCTGCTGGATATCCCCGTTCTGAGTCCCCTCCAGGCTGCCCGTGATCCCCAGGCACATGCCGGGGGGATGCCCTGGCACTCCAGAGGATAAACCAGTGTCCGCTGACAACAGCCAGAGCTCAAAGACACACCCCGGCCAGGAAAAGCCAAACCCAGCAAAACCCTTCCCCACACGGCTGAGCTGCCCGGACTCAGTGAGTCCGAGCGGAATACACTGCTGAAAGAGATGCCGATGGGACTCCTGAAAGGCACTGTTCCCCAGGAGGAGGGAGCCGCCCAGGCTCCGATGGTGGCACATTTCCTCCTGCAGCTCCCACCTGCAGAGGTCACCTGTCCACCACGAGGCTGCAGAGGGTGACTGGCAGAGAGGGAACCGAGACAAGATGGGCAATTGTCACCTGGAACCTACAGTCCACGAGGAAAACACCAGCAGCCTCATACCCTACATCTCAGCAGTCCGGGGATTAGAAAGCTGGGGCCACCTCTGATCCCAGAAATCACTCAGTGCAGGACGTTCTGGAATGCAAGCCTTAGGCAGTGACTCCTCGAAGCTAGTGCCCACTGTCAGATGCCTCAGAGGAAGGCACTGGAGGTTTACAGGGCCAGGAGGAGCTTTCTACTGGCTGTAACTGGAAGCCCCATACCTTCTAAATTAGCTAGATCCAAATTAATTAACTGTGTGCAAGATTTTCATCTCTATATCTAATCCTTTCTGCATTCTACTATGGTCTCAGTCTCAATTATTTATGTGCTGTAACAAAAAAATAAGTTTCACGTGTGTCAGATGTTTTATCTCAATTTCATTGGAAACCCTGCATTACATAAAAGTATACACAGGAATGCCTGGTTTACTTCTCTGTACTTGTAAGTTTATATACTTCTGTCACGCTGCTTTTTATTACTCTTCACTCTAATGAAGGATGCATAATCTTTTTCAGTCTTTCCACACCTCCAGGCATTTTCATCACCTTGTTCTGTTAAATATTTGCTAGCAGGGTGATCAGAAATGAAGGTGTGATATTTTATTTTTAAGACCCAGAGCATCTCTTGTAGGGTGATCAGAAATGAAGGTGCGATATTTTACTTTTAAGACCCAGAGCATCACTTGCCTTCCCACCAAGGAGATCCCAGCCGCCCCCAGGGCCAGCAGGCTCCTCCTCAGCCACGGCAGAGCTGGAGGAAGCAGGGCTTGTTTCAGCCCTCACACCGCAGGACTCAGGGCTACTGGAGGAGCTGTGTGCTCCCGTCCCACGCCAGCCAGCCCCAGCTGCGGCAAGGCAAGCGAAAAGCCATTAACCCTGCTCCCTGCGAGGAAACAAAGTCTCCCACTCATTCCCCAGAAAAGTGAAAGGTACTCATTTCTGAGGGACTTGCGGGGTGGGTAGACACAGCGCAGCTCTCCAGAGCCGGCTCAGAAATAACCTGGGAGGATCCCAGATGAAGGCTGGGTGTCTTCTTACATCTGTCTGGTTTCCGAGATGGAGTGTAAACAGTGGCACATTAGCCGAGATTAATTACAGGCTGCCGGTATTTCGCTTTCATGTAGCGAGCTCCGGGAACATAACACCGCTGATAATTAAATAGCGCCTGCCTTCAAAGGGCTCCAAAGCGGGCAGCAAGCCGGGCAGGCTGCTCGGGCTGGGCTGCCGGGGTGGCACACGGCAGCAGCTGAGCGCCTCACACAACATAGCACGCTTGTTCAGGAAGGGAGAGACTTCTGAAACTGCAGAAGGAGTCATCACGCGTTTGACATTAAGTACTGTACAGTCAGACCTGGGCAGGATTAGCATCAGTGCCAGGAGACCTTCACCATTTACACACAAAGTTTTATATCCCATGAGAAAGATAATTTCTTCCATTATGTGACTCCTTAACTTTTTTCCTTTCTTTTTTTTTTTTTTTTTTGGAACAATGGCTCATTAATGACTGAAGAAATAAAAAAAAAAACCAAACTTATCTCCCACTTTGTTTTCTGCAGGGTGAGAAAATACAGAACCAGAGATGGATGCCAACAGAGAAAAACTCATGGGAGTGGAGGTAATTTTCTGTGTCACCACATCCCCTCCTCGCCCAGCTCCTTCCCCACACAACTCTGCCCATCAGTTATGTGAGATTTCGTGCCAGGCTCGCCAGCACAGCAGTGTCAATACTGGGCTGGATGATCAAACCTTCCTTCTCTTGTGCCATACCCCATCTGAGTTACCACATCCCTGCTCATTTCCTTTTCTGTCCCTGCTTTTTCCAGACCCAAAGCTGCTCTTCTGTTCTCACCCCATGCCCTTGAGTCAATGCCCACCAAGGCCAGGAAAGACCAGGTTGCTTTGTCTGGGACAGCTGAATGAATTGCTCCTGTAAGGCTGGGCTGCTCCCCAGAACTGCAGCCCTGAACCCATCAGATGCTCTCTTAAAGACACCAAAATGAGAGGTCCACGTGGACGCCAGAGGGAGAGCAGGGCTTGCCAGGATGTAGCTTTATGCTGTCACTTGGAACGAGGGGCAGAACTAGAGGAGGGGTGCAGGTTTTTCCTGCCCACCACAGCTGCTGGCACTGCCTCACACTGCCCTGCAGTCAGGAACCCAGCTGCCCTTTGCAGGCAGGCTCTAGGGACATGAACCTACTGAAACACACACCACGTCCCTGTAGCATTCCCAGAGTAACTCAGGAACTCCAGCTCGGGCATCAGCAGCACTGCTGAAGGGCAAAAACCTCGTGCTGTCCTCATGAGCCCAGCATTGCTGCTGGGTTTCACCCAGCCTGCCCTCTGTGCAGGGACAGTGACCAATTCAGCAAATTTCACCCTCCCCAGACTCAAGGCAAGGCCACTCCAAAACCCACTGGGGCTGCAGCTGCCCGCTGACACGAGACACCAAAATGCCTGGCCAGGAGGAGAACCACAGCAGGGACAGCCACAGGGAGAAGGGCTTGAGGGGGAAAGAAGGAGGGGAGCAAACTTCACACAGGAGCAACACTGATTTCTGCACGGTTAATTGCATGTTACTGTGGTTTGGGCAATAATGTGAAGCGAGACACACGCTGCATGCAGCCTCCTCACCTAGCAGAGTGACTTTTGACACATCCTGTAGACTGCCATTGTCACATAATTATTCAACACAAGCCATGAATATTAAAAGCCATAAATATTAAGTCTGCACCCACAGCATTTGACAGCAGCTGGAATATGCTGTGAGGCACCAAGCACTAAAGTACAAAAAACCCAAGGAGATAGAAAGCTACCAAACTTCTGCAATACCTGCCAGTATTGTTCAATTACCCACCATCGTCCTGTGGACCATGGACAGTCAAAAACGCAGGACAAGACACTCACAAGAACTCACAAATGAAGCTCAGGAAAAGTATTCCTCTGCTCTCTCCCGCTCCTGAGTAACAGAGAGGATGAACCACACCTGGGCTGGTTTAAATGGCAACTGTAATCCTTCTCACTGCTGCTGCCCACAGCTGTGAGTGCTCGGGTAAAGCCCACCAAGGAAAGGAGCCACTCAGGCTTAACAGAAGTCACAGAGGCTGGGTTAACCCCGTAAATCTCAGTTCCCAGCCCTCTCCCTCACAACTGAATCCTCCAAGTGAAATCTGGAAGCCTTTACTGCCATTAGCATGAAGTGGAAATCCCAGAGGCTCCGGATCGCTCACTTCAGAGCAGGACCCCAGCGTGCCACGAGCTCGGTGCCACCAAAGCTGTGTGGCTTTGCTCTGCAACGTGTGCCTTGTGCTGCAGGAACAGTCAGGGGCCCCAGTGTGCTAGGCACTACAGAGCACGAGACGGAAATTAATCCCCATAGTCACTGTCCTCCTAGACAAATGTAAAATCTTACACTGAAGAGTTCTCTCACCTCCTTTTTCAGCAGCACAGTCATATAGCAATACTGGCATTCCTCTCACAGGGGCATAAGGGAGAAGACTGAAAAACACATTCAGCTGCCAGAGCTGTGACTGCAGCCTGTCAGATGTGCAGGCAGGTGACCCTGGAGAGCTCGTGGAGAAACAGCAGGGGTTTCCACCCACTCGTTTGCCTGAGGATGTCCCCAGGAGTCCCAGCAGATTCGTGTCACCAATGCAGCCAGCCCTGCCCTGCTGCCCTGGCAGAGACCACAGGGAGCTCAGGTGGGCTGTGCCCACCACTGGCACTTGCACTCCCCAGGAATTATCCTCCTTCCTCCTGAAATCACTCCCACTGCACCAGCAGGAACAGCACGGGAAGACAAGCCAAAAAGCAGGACTAGAAACTGCAAAACCCAAGCCCTCTTCAGTCAGCAAGCTGCATGTGTTCCTCACACATTTCGTGGAGGGATCCATTTCTGTTGCAGCCCCAGTGAAAGCCCAAGGTCTCCAGCTGTCAGCGTGCTGCCAGCGCTGGGCTCTTCCTGATATATTTAGAGCTTGCAGCATCCCACCAGCTCCTCCACTCATTAAGCCATGATAGTTGAGCTATGACTTTCATTGCTGCTTTCAAGGTAATCCATCTGAACAAGCTCTCAGACCGTAAATCTGGTTGCCGAGCAAGAAAAATATGGTTGCCCAGTGTGATTTTGCCACTGCAATGAGCTTGGCTTTTTATTCAGAGAGCAGGTTTATGTCTGTCTCACAAGGACAAACTCCTGATCGAGACTGAAAATCTGGGTGAGACAACTGACCAATGCCTCTGACCCAAGGCTGAAAATAAAAGCTGGCTTCCCACCTTAGTTTCCAAGTAAACTGCACCAAGTGACGCAGCACCCCATACTGCATTTCACAGGCAGTACAGATATATTTAGCCCAGAATGCCCCTCCCAGAGCACAGTGTGGGGCACAACTGGCTGAGCAGAAGCCAGGCAGGAGCACAGGGAAACAAACCAGGCAAACCATCCTCTCCTACTCAGGAGCGTGGCTCTTGTTCACTTGCTTTGTTTAACATAAACAAACAAGCAAAACCCCAAAACAAGGAAACCTCTCAAGGGGAGATTTATTTTCAGGTCAGGCAGCAAACCCAACAGTTGTAATTAGGCCCTGGAAATTAGCAGTTTAATTTATTTGTGCTGTTGGCCGTTCTTTGTATTTCCATCCGAGAGTGAGACAAAACCAGCATCTCCCCTTTCCCCAGAGGCTTGTGAGAGAAAATGGTGTAGACACCACACAAGCACCAGTACATGTGAACGTGGAATCTCCTCCCACGGATGTGAAATGAGGAGAACAAGCCACTTGAACAGTGAATCCTAGGTGCCTGAAGGAGCACCCTGGCTGCTTGTGGGATCTAGAAAAGTGCCCGAGGAAGAGCAATTTCAGGGGTGTATAGACAACTAACTTGCAAATGACTTGGTGTATTTCAGAACACACCTCCCCTGGCAAGATGTTTCTGGGAGATCATCCCAGGGCTGTGGGAGGCTTAGAAAATAAATGTAGCTCTAGGAAGCTGAGGTTTTGCCCTCAGGGCCCTGGGAAGTGATCTCTTCCTCAGCCTCCATCAAATCAGATAGCAAACAAGCCAAATTACTGCAATCAGAATGACAGCAGGCAGAGGCTGCTCGGCCGCATCACCAGGCAGGGCTTTGGCACCAGCTGTTGTACGAGGGGATGAACCAGAGATGTTTCCAGCCAGAAGGAAACATCTGCAGGAGGGCTGTCTGCCTGCACACAGGAACACAGGGCATCCTCCATGTGGGGCCAGCTCCTGGCCTCAGCTGAAGAAATTACACACTGAAGTCATAAAAGACTTCTCAGATCAGGAAAACGATCCATTGCATACTAGAAATGAATCAAAAAAATCACAGCAGAGCATTACAGAGCTGTGTGAACAGGAGTATCCTGTCGAGACCCCTGGCTGCAGCTTTGCCTAACAGGGCTGGCTTTAGTTCAAGGCTCTGGGAAACTCTCACTCCAAAGGATGAGCTTTCAGTTCCAAGCAGAGCGGGATTCCTTAAGGAGCCCTCAGTGCAAAACACAAAACCATTTCTCTTATCTTCCTCGTCCCCAAGAGGCAGGCAAGGTGGAGTCAGGGAAGATTTGTGGCCGTGATAAGACTTTAATGTCTGAGTAACACCACAAGCACAGAGACACTTGATTTCTCAGGCCTGCACTACCTCATCCTCTCCTGTGATGATTTAAGGGGCCGAGTGGAGTGGCTGTCTCCGAGACTTCCACTCCTTTCCCCTGAAGTGTGCTTTCCTCAGGCCTGATATCCATGTTCTTCCCCCCGCCAAGAGAGGCCAAGCACAGCTTTTTGCCGGTGTTATCACTGCCCCAGGCAGCCAGGAGAGGAGACTGTTAGTTCAAGAGGTGCAGAGTGAGACTGGGCTGTGATTGCAATTACTGACCCCTGGGCACCCTGCAGCACAGGCACACAGTGTGCTGGGACATGAATAACCCTCCTCCTGCAGGAGACTTGAGGAAACTTCTTTTTCTTACCAGACTTTTTAAAAAGCAACAAAATATTGTTCTCTAACTAGAGGTGGAAATACTGTTATCAAAACTCCTAGCAAGTAACTCCTACCCTACAGGTTGTGCATGTATCACTGACAATGTCTGTTACCCAAACACATGGGAGTGAGAGGCACAGCTTCTTATCCCTGACTGGGTGAGTGCAATGCTTGGAACCAAATTTATGATGCAAATATTTGAAGTTAAGATGTCAAAATTCAGGTCTCTTCAGCAGTGCCTGCTTTAGCACACTGTGTCCATAGTGAAAATCACTTGTTAAAATACAAAGAGCATGGTAAACTCTTCAAATCAAACTCTTCACAATCAAACACCACTCTTCCTCTAAATACTGGCCAAAAAGGTTAAAATACTCACCTAGCTCATCCCCGTCCCAGTGATGTAATGTTTGTAGCAGTCCCACCATACCCAAGGGAGGTTTCTGTGAGAACCAGGCTTTTCTCCTTCCAGAACAAGTCTCCTGCTCGTTTAGATTAATTGATTTCACACACAGTTGTTTATGTGTGTGGCCTCCCTTGGTCTTCTGAGCTCTCCTCACTCCAAACAAAACAGCTTAGGGATGCAGATGCAGCCAATTGCATTTGGGAAGAGGGGAGATAACACCTCAAAGCCAGACAGAAAAGGACATTTCTTGCTTCAGAGACTTTTCTCTGGATGAGGTTTTGAGGCAGCCTGACAAAAGCATGCTTCTGGGGAAGACCATAAAACTGCTTCAGAGACACACCGCACAGAGCCCGGCAGGAAAAACCTCCCGACAATGGTGGGAAGGGGGAAAAGTCGCTCCTGAGGAGAAGGATATACGGCAAGCTGTGAGAATGCAAACAACAGACGACCAAGAAACCGCCTTGGATTTTAAAACATCCCGATTTCATATAAGAGCTTGCAGCTAGACTGGGAGAGCACCAGGATCCTCATTTGTGCATGGAACAGGGATCAGGCAGCTGGGCAGTGCACCCCCAAATGCTGGTTTGGAAGGAAAATTTATCTTCGGAAAGAAACGTGGGTATTAATTTGAAATCACAACACAGAGCGAGGAAGATGAACTGCCCTGAGCCTCTGCAGCCATGTGGACACAGCACGGGGTCAATCTGCTCTGAATTACAAGTCATCAATGACAACGGACTGAAGTAGCCAGCAAGCGAAACCAGTGGAAATATACTTTTGGAAATATACTTTTGTGGATCTGCTCAGAAAACAGGATCTCGGTTCCCCAAGAAGGGCTGGGATTTCACCTTTTGCCTGCATCCCAAACAGGGATGAAAGGTCCAATATTACCCTATTTCACAGTATGAACAATTCCAAATGCTCTTGATTTGAAAACGCAGGGGTGGGAAGGAAGATATTACTGATAGAAACAAAACATCCAAAATGTTTCAGCAGAATTTTCTGTTTACCAGCACTGTACAAATGTACAGGCCCTGGAATCCTGTCTTCCATTTTGGTCCCTGCTGTGCAAAAAGAAAAAAAAGAAAAAAAAAGGTGTGGACAGTCTGGAGAGGGTCCAGAGGAGGATCACAAAGATGCCAAAAGGAGCCTGGCAAGAGGAGAGGCTGAGAGAAGAGGGCCTTGAGAAAAGAAGGCTGAAGGGAGATCTATCACTGTGATGTTCCAATATTCAAACAGTGGCTACAAAGAAAAAGGAGACTCCTTCCTTCCAAGGAGCCACATGGAAAAGATGCAGGGTAAGGGTACAAGTCACTCCTGGGGAGATTCCAGCTGGACAGAAAAGAGAATTGTACACACAGAAACATTGGGATATTCTCCCCAGGGAAGTGGTGGATTCCCCAACACCGGACACTTTTAGGATGGGCTGGACACAGTGCTGGGCCATCTGTGCTTCTGCCAAGAAAGGCTGGACAGATGATCCTTGATGTCCCTTCCAACCTATTGCTCTGGGATTCTGTGAAAATGAAGTGTTGATCCAAAAAGAGAGATGTTGGAGTGTTGGTCTGAAATTTAAACTCTTGCTCTGGGTTTCAACATAAAATGACATTTAAGTCGAAATGTCAATTGGAAACAGAAATCATTAGGTTTTGAAACATCACTACAGAAAAGCATGTTTTTCTTCAGAAAATTTCAATTTAGATCAAACCATGTTTTCTTCTGGGAACTTTTTTTCATTTTAGCAGCTCTGTGTTTGTTTGTTGTGCTGCCTGAGGACTGGACATTTGCCCCAGACACACGGGTGTCTGCACTGGGGTTATCCACACTGGGGACACGCTGGAGATTCCTTACAGAAGTCCAGGAATACACCTGCACCCAGACTTTCTTAGGAACCTGAACTACTACAGAGCAATTCGCTATTTCAATTTAGGGAGATGCTCCAAGGTGTCAGGTGAGTAGCAAACAGAAACTCACTTTGCACACAGAGGAGGAGTGGGGTCTGCAGATACTTCTGGATGCCCTCCAAAGCATCTCCTCTTCATCAGCATCCAAGATTACACATCCAAAGGCTGGCTTTGCAAAACCTTGGAGAGGAAAAGGCACGTGGGCCTCTGGAAGCACTAAAGTGCCTCTAAAAACTCATTTACTCATTTAATATTATTCCTTTGCACAAACAAACCCGACAAACAAAAGCCTAACTCCAACCTGAGAAACCCACAAGGTGTGCAGCTACCAGCAGCCACAGCCTGGACAGAAATCAGCATTTCCCTGACACCTGCTGCCTCACACCCACGGGACAAGGCACGATTCACGGGGTGAATTCAATCATTCTGCCACTCCCCCAGACAGCCTGGTACACCCTCCCAGCACAAGGTGTGCTGAGGTGTGCCAAGGCAGGAGTGACAGCACCAGGACATGAATCTGATGTGCTGGTATTAAAAGCCAAAGGCATCTGGACATGTGGACAGAGCAGCTGAAGGGAAAAGTAAAATCTATTTAGGTGGAGTCACAACTGTTGACTGAGCAGACCAGCAGCACCTGCCTGGAACCAAATGAAGAGCAGATTATGTTCAAGCAGCTCTGGAGCTTTTAGCACCAGCCCAGCACCTGTGAGCTGATGGACTTCCTGGATGGCAACCCACAGCCTGGGAATGGGTGCTGCCGTGGAGCTCCTTCAACCCCAGGCTGAGTTTAGGAAGCTCTGAGCGCCCCATGGCAGCCTGTGACACCTGTCCTGAGATGTCAGTGAGCCACAGTTCCCACAGCACTGGACCCTACCCCTGCTCCAGCTCCCAGCATACACGTCCTCTCGCACACAGCTCCGCTGGATAATCCTTCCCTGGCTCTGGACGGAGGTTCTGGGTTTTGAAGATCACATCTTCTACAGGAGGAAGAACGAGTTACTGAACCAGCTGGGAAGTAAGAGGATAACATTCCTTGTTGCCTCAGGGAGGGGCAGGAGTTGGTAGAGGCAACAGGCAAAGCTTTCCATGTCCACATCCTGTGGTAGCCAACGTCCATCTGCTCACTGGGGATGGACTGCACGAAGCATGAGTTTGCCAGCTCAGATCTCACCCAGCTTCACCAAAAGCAGCCACAAACTGACAGAACTTTCTCTCTGATGTATTTAAAACACATTTCCTAGCTCAGCCTTGTCCACAACCTCAAGTAAAGCTTAGGTGGCACAAACTAACTCTGTCTAAACTGAACTGCTACTCCTATTGCTTCTAGCTTGGTTTTATGCTTGACTTGAAAGCATTACCTGGCCTCTCTAAGTAGGGCTTGGTCCAGACTTTCAAGATTATCCCACAAAACTTTTTTAGTTCAAGAAGTTAAAAAAAAAAGAAAAAAAAGAGAAAAATAAATACCCATTCCTCCCAACACCTGAGTGTCAGCTCCATGGTCAGAGCTGTGCCCACAGAAAATGCTGTGGCTCCCCTTCTTCCGTGGGCTATGGCACAGACACAGCCTAACACAAGCAGCCAAACTCAGCCAGTAAAAATTGTTCCTGCTGTGCGAGTCTGACCTAACTGGCACCATTCTCTTGGAAGATAAAGGAGTTTTAAGTGTCTTGAAGATGAAAGTTTGGGTTGTTACCTGCAATGGGGTTTTATACCACTGGGGTGCAGCTGTTTTTGTGCAGAAATACAGAGCCTTACATCTTCTCAGCATGCTGTGGAGGAGAGCTTTGAGCCTTCCAGCAGGCTCCTTGGAACACAGCAGAGATGCTGAAAGAGCCTGTGCAGCTTCAGTAGAAACTGAACAAAGCCAGTGCTGCACTCACCGAGCTTACCCAGCTGAGAAACCTCCTTGCCATTCATAAAAAAATTACTACAGGTTCATTTTGAACATTGGCAAAACTCCCAAACAGCTAGTTAAGAATAGGTGGGAAAGGGGAATAGTTATAAAAACAGAAGAGAAATTGGGACAGGGAATTGGTCATAATTCACAGGAGCACTCACTCCACTCTACCTGCAGCCCAGGCTGAGAAATCTCTGCAGGTGGAATAACAGCTGCAGCCCCCCACAAGGCTGCAGATGGAGCTGAGGAACCTGGTTTGTGCACGCCACACACGGGGGCAAGAGCTGACATTCTGCTCTAAAACCAGCAGCTTCCATTGCAGCGTGCAGAGCAATGGGGCTACCCCACAAATATCTGCATCACCTCAGTGTAAGACTGTAAAGCTTCGGTTGGCTTTCAGAGATGCAAAACTGGGCAAAAGTGACAGTGACGACAGCCACAGGACACTACAAACCTTCCCAGCTGTGACACAGAAATGATAATGGCAAAATATTTACTAAACAAAACCCTGACGTGCTGCCAGGACCAGTATTTACAGTAATTATTACCAAATCTGGGCCACAGAATATAATAAAGGAACCTGTAGAATTGTTCAGGCTGTAAAAACAGAGGAGGGAAAAAAAAGGAACTTAATTTTCCCTTGCACATTATCAATTTTTTATGATTGGAGACAATTTCGAAGCACTCGGGAACACCTCAGGGAGTGATGAACCTGACAGTCACAAAATTATTTTTTTCTGAAAAATGTTCCATTAATGAAGACATGCTCGGGCTCATATGTCTCTCTTGACACTCTGTGATACATAACAAAGCTCAGAAAGGTTCTCCAGCTGAGCAAGGGAGATTCTCATTTAATTTGCTTTACAGCTCCAACTTGTCCATAACTGAGGTGCTACAACACCTCAGCACTCAGTTAAACAATGATACCAAACCAGCCAAAAACCTAAATACAGAACAACTGCAAAAGGCGGACAAATTCAGAGAGACCACTGAAATATTATTATTCCTGTGACTTTTGTTAACCCTCTGCCCTTAATGATGGACAAAAACAAATCTGAAACACGTGTTCCACCCAACCACTTCAGTCTACCTCACCTCCAACAGAGATGGGAGAGTTTACAGAAAACCTATTTTCCTTCAAATAAACCAAGACTTAAACTTCGTACATGCCCACAAATCTCTCTCTGTATAAAGACACAATGTTGCTCTGCTTTTCTTCCCTTAAGACAAAAACTATCAAACCCTTCCAGCCTTTCCCACGAGCTACATAAAACCACAAATTAATCTAAACCAAGAGCTCTTTACCCATTCCTGCAAGCAACAGTGCCACAAGCTCTCCGGCCACAGACAGAATTTCCCAGGAAAATTCACTCCACTGGAGTATCCCTGCTACGTTCTGCATTAATTCATCTCCTCCTGTTTTGCTTCAGAGGCCGAGAAGAGGCTTTGCAAAACGGATGAGCCACACTGAATAATCAGGTCCAGACTACTCAAGAATGCCCAAGTATCTGAAATAGCTGAACCTGGGGGGAAAATGGGACCTTTGACAGCATTTCGAGTTGGGCACCCCAAATCCCCAGCCATGAAAGCCTGGCCTGAGTTACCTTTGCTCTGAATATGAGAGTGTTAGAGCCGAGGCCACCGGGTTCGCTCAAAGAGGGGCACAGGAGGCCAGGACTCAAAGCATCTCTCTCATGTGGCAGACCACAGCATTAGCTGCAGGCACGCCTGCAAAGAGAGCTCAGTCAGGGGTCTCTTGCAGGGCTGTGCAGGACACCAGCGGTTTGATCCTGAGGGTTTTATTTAGATGGAGCAGGCTGCCAGGTTGGGCTGTGTTTGCTGTCCCAAACTCAGAAATTCTAAAGAAAGTGAATTGTATCCAGTCTGGCAGAAGCAGGAGCACTCCCTTTCCTCCGCTCGTCCCTCTCTCCAGCTCCTCTGAAGATGAGGGGCCCATCACTCACTTCTCAAACAAACTCACACAGAAGGCAGCCTGGGGAAGCACAGCTCTGAACAAACTGAAATAAGGAGGATGCCTTTGTGGGGAAGCACCTACTGCTGGGTCCCTCTGGGAGCAGAAAGAGGCACCGTCCCTTCAGAGCTGGCTGGGGAGCAACTCAGTGTGCCTGGTCTCTGGGAGCAACCACAGCCAGCGAGGAAAACTGGGCTACAGCGGCACGAGGGGAGATTTCCTGGAGCCCGCTGCAGAATAAACACTCGGAGATGAGAGGACAAGGGACCCTCCAGTCCTGAGGGCTGTGCAACCAGATTTAAAAATAAAACCTACAAGAGGGAGAACTGGCTTGCCCGGGACCTCGACAGAGCCAGCGCTGGCCGAGAAGAGGGAGCGAGCAGCAAACCACCAGCCCCAGGCAGCCAGGAAATGCAGCAGCAGCCAGAGCCACAGCCCAGCCACAAGAGAACAGGTCGGCTCAGGAGGGACGAAGCTGGCCGGGGAGTTAAATTTAGACAGGTAAACATTCCGAGGGGAAGAGATGGGGATCACACAGCCCTCGTGTCTGCCGCTGCCAGCCCCTGGGGAGAGCCCTTCAAAGAGCTGCTGGGGGCTGAGGCACCTTGGAGCAGGGCTGTGGGGCCGGTGGGTTGGGAGCACACAGTTCTGTGGGCATTTTCACCCCAGCATTTGCTCCCAGCATCTTCCTGCCCGGCCGCATCTCCAGCGAGCAGGGAAGCTGTTGAGAGTGGAGAGGTGCAAATCCTTTCTGGGTACACAGGGTACAAAGGGACCTCGCAAAGGAAATGTACCAGGGGAACCCAACCAGCAATTCAGGGGCCACAGCACCAGTGTGGCCATTGAGCGTCAGAGCCCTCCTGAGCTCCCTTCAAAGAGAAAAAAAGAGAAAAAGAACCAAAACCAAGGAGTTAGTCTCACAAATTCAGCCAGCTTGAGTCATCCAGACCCCATGGACTGGAGGGGACACACAGCACTGCCCCCCTGCCTGCCTGCAGCCCTGAGGCAAGCCAGGAGAGCTCACTGCCTGTTTTACAGCTGCGGGGACAAGGGAAGGATCCCCCAGGCCACGAGAGCCACCTGCAATGAGCTGCCAGCAGCTGTGCAGGTACCAGGCAGGGAGAGCATCCCTGTTCTGAGGAGCTGCTGTGCCCAGAGTGACCATCAGCCCCAGCACCCCACAGCTGACCCTCACAGAGCGGGGCAAGGCCTGCAGGAGCTTCTCCAAGTCCTGAGCCAAGGTCTGGAAGGGGGCAGTGGATCTCAGGCTCTGGTCTCCTCTGTAATCCCGTCCATATGGTCTCTGCAGTGAGCCCAAGAACTTGCACTTCAGTAAAACATCCCTTCCAAAGTGACACCCCGTCTTATTGGAGGACTTTAAGAGCTGGAGAAGAAAACACTGCCTTTGGTGGTTTGTTCTGAAGGTTAATCACCCTGCTGCTAAAAACATTGCCTGCTTCTAACAGAGCTGAAATGCCCAACCACATACCTTAAGTTCTCCTCTTGAATTAGAAACTCTCCAAGCACCAGCCACCTTCAGAGCTGCTGAAAGCAGCCAGGTATCACACCATGCTACAACCTAGTGTTCTTTCTGAAATGCTACCCAGGTCCTCATTCCTTAAATCTCCCATTAGAAAAGGATTTTTTTTTATTCCAGGAGAAATTCCCCTGAGCTCTCTCTGCACTGCCTTCAGCTTTAATAAAACCTGTGTGCCTTCTCCCAGGAAGTGAAGCTCCCTTTCTATGCAAAAGCAAAATCAAATCACAGACTGCCCTGTCTTACATAACATTCCTTGGCTGTCCACATCCAGATTTTACAAGTACTGTGTTTAAAAGTCTCTCTGAAATGCTCAGTGTGTGTGTGTGTGTCCAATTTATTTGGAAATGATGAAATGGTTTTCACTCGAACTTTGATCAGCTGCTAGAAAAAAAAAATCTTATGAATAGAAACAATTTATATTCATTTCAATGAGCAATCATGCAGTTTTCAGAAAAGAGCTGGTTTCCCTGTGTGCCTTGAAACCCAAACCCAGCAACTTCAGGACAAAAGACTCAAGATGTGAAGCAGTCCAGAAACAGAGGGGCCTACTGGGCTAGAGAAAGGGACAAATTGCTTAAAGATAACTTTAAATTTCACAGTATTTGATTTCTTCCAAAAAGAACAAGCTCCTGGAGACTTTGCTGTACAAGAATGTTAATTTTTCTCTAAAACACAGGACCCCCAACTTTCTAGACCCAGCTCTTTCCAAATTTCTATTTTTTTTCAACTGATGTAATGAATTCTGGCAGACTGGGAGGGGAAAGGCTGAGAAAGAAGACTTCTCAGGGCTGGGAGCCTGCAGCCACAACTTCAGTTTCAGCTTTCCTAAACAGAGATCAGTCACATTTCCAACATCCATGCACCACAGACAAGGGAAAGGACACAGGGTCTGCGTATGGCTCCTGAGGGGAGAGGTGTGCTAATACCAAATAATCCTGGATTTCCCTTTCCAAAGGGAAGGGATCTGCTGCAGACACTCCTGGGCACAGAAATGTGAGTGAGCAACGGAGCCTGTGAGCAGAGGAAACCCAAGGCTGGAATGAGGCCAGCTCACTTCCCCAGCTCTGCCTCCTGACCCGCACTGGCAGCTCATCCTTGGGCTTCTCTCCTCATAGACTCAGCTATTTTCTTTAAAGAAGGATAAAAACCCGAGCAGCTGGGCCGGCTTCTCTGCACACTCATCCCATACCTCGGATGTTTGGGGTGAAAAACATCCCACCTGAATTCTTGCAGAGCCCAGGTTTCACCTTGGCCAAGCGCAGGTGCCCGTGCACAGGTTTGAGCGCAGTCTGCCTCTCCTGCCAGCCCTGAGAGAGCCCGCTCCTTTCTCCTTTGGGAAGAGGAGCGTGCACCCAGCTTGGATCTCCATTCCAACTGCACCTGTGACAGAAGCCAGGCTCCTGCAGGTGAACTGCCACCGTGGGTGGCTGTGCTGATTACAGGAGGGGAAGCAGCAAAACCCTTAATGAGCCCCAGCTGAAACCAATCAGGACGAGCCCTAACGAGGGGCAGCTGGTGCCGGGGCAGTTGGAGCCTGCTGGCCGAGCTGTGAGGAGGCAGGGTCGGGCAGCTGTGCAAGGAACACGGCAGGTAAGGGGTTTGTGAGGGACAAACGGGGTCAGGGGGCCAGAGAAGGTGTTACATGAGGGACAAACAGGGTTAGGGGGCTGTGGGAGGGACAAAGAGGAGTTAGGTGGCCATGCAGAACAAGAGGCCTGAGGGTAGAGTCTGGACTTAATGTGTGCTTTGTCCTCCTGGGCCTGGCGAACAACACCAGACACAAAGTTTAGGCCTCTGAGGGCTGTGTGGTGCTGCCCAAGGAAAAGGGCAGAGGGAGGCTGCTTGTGGAAGGAATCAGAAGGCTGTGGGAGAAGCTGCCTGAGGAAAGTTTAGTTCTCCAGAGTATCGTGCCCGGCTCGACTGCGACGTATGACTGTGACTGCAAGGTGTAACTTATGGCTGTGGGCAACCACGATGTGCCACCATCAGAAAAAGTGGTCCCTTCAACTGAGGTGCCAGTGCCCAGCAGCAAATGTGGGAAGGAAAGGCCATGACAGGCTCACACCTGAGAACTGGTGTGCTGTGAGGGACGCACTGGAGATGTGGGCACAAAAGCCCCCAGAAAGGGCACCAAGAAAGAGCCCTCAACACCCAGGCAGATAAGCAAGCCTTGATGCACACAGTCCTCACGTGCAGGTGATGTGGAGCAGAGCAGATTGCGCTGGACATGTGCAGGTGCAATCAAGAAACACAATGCACACACACCCAAGATTTTCACTGTGAAGAAATTAAGTAAGAGTTTAACTGCCAGTACACGTGTAAGAAACAGCTCTGTCACAAAAAAACCCGACCCCAAAGGTGAACGGGTGAGTGTGTGGGTGCAGGCAGCAGGGCAAGAGTGGTGATGATGATGATGGCACACTTTAGGGCAGCCAGGAATGCAGTAAGAGATAGGTGAAAGTTGAATAGAGAGACTTGCAAGGACAATCACCTGATGGCAGAGGAAAACTATCAAAAACATGGAACAACAAAGTGTATCAGCGCACAGAAACATGTTTGGAGAAGTTATTTTACTCGTACCACTAAGGGAAGTATTGTACCACAATTCCCAGAAGAAAAACCAAGTTTCATAAAAGAGCATGTCTGTCACAGACACAACTGGGATGCTCACGCCCTGGCACTGTGAAACCAGGCACACTTCCACTTCTCATCTGTGCTTCCAGGAGCACTGGGACCCTTTCCCACGCCGCCTGCCACGGCTCGTGCTGGCACATGCAGCCACCCCACACGCACACGGGTGACGAGGACACTGTGGGTGCTCCCGGGAAAGCCGCCGTGCTCGTGCCCAGGGAAGGATCCTCCTCTGACAGTAAAATCCCTGTGCTCACACTATGGTCCACCTCACCGGAGTAACATAACATCTGTTTTGTGAACTCATGTCTGTCATGTCTGAGGAACATCTGTTTCACCAGCACAGCGTCGGCCATCCCGGAGGAGCATCCCTGGCGCCCCAGCGACATCCCTCACAGCAGAGGGTGGCCCCTCACGCCCCGGCAGCGTCTCTCATGACACCGCAGGTCTCTCCCACCGCAGCAACACCACCGGGATCAGCCCGCAACCGGCCCCAGCCCCGCGCTCCGGCGGTTCCTCCGCTCACCCGGGGGCTCAGCCCCGACGGTCCCTGCCCG
>VXBU01000724.1:979245-996644 GCA_013400315.1 Bombycilla garrulus | reverse complement strand
ATATATTATATATATATATATTAGTTATAACTATATTTTTAGTAAGTAAACCAAAACACTCCTCTACAAAACCAGCTGAGAGTTCAGCGGCTATAATCTACTTTGTGCCTGTGGAGAACTAGGGAAATGTACATGGGTAGAAACTTTCTCAAAGATACATAAGATTTCATGGAAAGCCTAGCCTGTCAGAGGTAGGGTTTATTTCATTTAATGGCCATACACACAAACAGCATTTCTGCTACCTTGGTCTGCATCTTATTTATCCAAAAATCTCTGCAGCATTGTTATTATGTATATTATACATAAAAACAATTGTACCAAGGTGGATTAAATAACAGAAGTACCCAACTCAGAAGTTCTGCAGCAGTTAGAGAAAGAGCTGAAACATATTTCTCCCCATTTGCTTTAAAAGTTTGTCCCTCTCAACCACAAGAAGGTCTGGAGATGTGGAAAGCATTTTAAGAGAAGCTTTTATCTTTATTCCTGATTTAGACTTGATGAAGTACTCTGAAAGAACAGGTCTTATGTCTTGTTATTACTATTTTTGCTGTATCTACAGCATGACAAGAAAATACTTGCCCAAAATACCAAAAGAAAAAAACAAAAAACTCTTGAGAGAGCCTGTTCTTGCAAGATTTCCATCCCAATATTTACAGGCCTGGGAGGTCCAAATAAGCTTTGGATATGCATTGAAGCTCCTGGACAGTTATCCAAAACAAATACAAGCCCTGAACCTTTTGAGATTTGTCCACTGCTGGTTACCACTGGTTATCCAATTCCTTCCCTTTCTACCAAGAATCAGAGTCTCCCTCTTCAGGAAGTTCCTATGCTCAGTGACTCTTGATTGTCCACAGAGGGATATGTAGGATTTCACTAATGTCTATACCAGGCTTTCAAAAGAAGTCACACTGCTATTATGTTGCAGCATTTCAGCAAATCTTTCTTATTTAAAACTAGAAAAAAAAGCTGAGCTTATACTTCCATTACCTTGACAAATCATCTGCAGCTCTTCCCAATGATGAGTTGAGAGTCTGTAAGTTCAGGGGTTCAGTGAGGCACAGACTTGGACTTTCCCCATTGGGACCGAGGCTGGAGTTCATCCATCCTGCACTCCGGAGTGAAATACAGGCAGAAGATTCTCCTCAGTCCCCGGTGAACAGTAGCTCACACAATAAAACTATCATACCTAATTCAGCTTTTGAGGAAAAGGCCTTGCCTGCAGCCTGATTTATTGGCTAACCCAGCAGAAGATATTCCCTATAGGTCAGGTGTGATGAGGTCATTGACAGGGCAATAGCAACGAAGTTTTTGACTGTAAATTCCCTTTATTTCAAAAGCTCTAACAGACAACTATAAACAATTTGGATAAGGTTCCTCCATAACTCAAGGAAAATATTCTTGCTTTATGTACTTCATAAAGTATTGCCATATTGCCATTATATTTTCTTTCCTTTTCCTTATGTATAAAGTAAGGCTACTGGGGTAAATTTATTCTCCATGTTGACATGACTATCTTCTGAGTACTTTCAAGTTCATTTACAAAACTCAGTGGAGATTGCTTCAATTAGGGTCATCTGGTCATGTATCCTTGATCCTTTGATCACCAAAGCAGAAATACCATGTTAGTAATCTCTAGGCTACCATTTGGGTTAATGAATCGGCTTGACTTTAATTCTAGCCCAGATGTAATCTTTTATAGCTTAATGATTTGTTCCAACATGAACTCCAATTGAATGTAAACAGTTTCTTTATTTAGAGAGAAAATTCTTTTTTATAACTTGTTTCTCTTCCTAATTAATTCTAGAGCAATTAAATCAAACCTTGATCTGTGGCAATCAAGATTAAATCATAATATAGGTTAGGCTGTTAATATCGTCTTTGAGTTCATTATTATCAAGGCTAACAGTAATCAGCAAAGGAGGGAGAAACTGATGTAGCGAAGACTACAGATCTGAGGACTTGTTCTTGTTTTTAATAGCTGATCTGATTTAATATATGATAATACTTGCACTTATTTAGTAACTGTTTTCCAAGGAGCTCAACATACTCTCCCAAAGTTAATTTATTCTCACAACACTGATGTGCGGGAGGTAAATATTATCTCCCAGGGACACTGAAAAGTTTTGAGGCACAGAAGAGTTGTGGGCTGTTTGTAAAGTCACAGACTGGAGCCCAGATCTTAATGCCATTAACAAATCATTAGCTGGGGAGCTTTGCCATAAACTCTGGTTATGATAAGAGAGGAACAGCACCTCATCCATAAGCACTCACCGAGCATCCTGCTTAAGGCGGATTTGTTGGCCACTGCACCCCGGCAGTCCTTGGAGTTAAAAGCTGCCAGTGCTGTGAGCTGGCTGCCTGCACAGCCCTCTTCCATCACACCTCCTCAGGAGGACTTGCCATGTAGCTCGGCCCTGCAGTTGCCAAAGGGGATCTGCATTCCCAGAGGTAAAAAATTCATTTGTAAGTTAACTGATGGATTTGACAGACATTGCAGTTCTGAGCTTTGTTTAAACAGTCTGGCCTGTCCATATCACCACAAAACTTCATTTTGAACCAAGCCTGGATTTGAAGGACAGTGAAAGGGATGCTTTTCAGCCCTGACTGTCCTCAAATCTAGGCACCGATGTCCTAGACAAGCCCCAGCTGCACCCGTTCTCGGCCTGGATCTCTGTACATAATTATATTATCCCATGCTGTGGCAGATTAATCCTGACTTTGCAGGAAACTCCTGCCCATTTGGGTCATCCCTGCAAGGTACAGCAATTGTGTGGAGAGGACCGAATCACCCCGGTTCAACTCCAAACAAGGGAAACACAAGAAAGCATCACAATGTTGTTTGTACTCCAGTTCTATATTAGCTTCAAAAAAATTACAGCAGTGCCATTTTCAATTCAGTGTTATGCTGGAAAGGTTGCAAATTAATTAGAATTATGCCTTCTTTGTGCCAAGTGATAATTTACTGCAATTAATTATCAAAAGATCTACTGCTGTCAATTACGGTACTTGCTCTTTGGGGGGGAGAAGCTATTTACGTATAGCTAAATTCTGTAACAAAGTTCCATTTTACTTTTATTGTTTTCAATTAAACTATCATCATTTGCCTTCCCTCTGCCAAATACAATAAAGACTCGTTAAGAACTAATCATGCTACTGTGACCTTTTTTTTAATCCAAACATTAGCTAGACCTGCACTGAGTCAACACTCCTATTGTTACACCTGCAAATTGTACGTAGAGAGGAGCATACTTCAGAATTAATGAGCACAGCTGTGGTCTCTCTTACATTCAACACTTGTAAAATAGACCTCTTTAAAGTGCCATTATCACAATATTGATAGAGTTATTTATAGTACTGCAAACGTTCCCAGTCATAACAGAGTCCTTGTTATCCCCCACAGCAGTTCATGTTGTTGCCATCTCCTGGACTCATTCCACAGTTTGTGATAAGGCACCACGTGGACAATCCTTTATGAACAAACTATAAAAGACATTAGGAAAACTTCTACATAGGCAGGTTTTAAAGCTGGGAGCAGGTCAAGCTGTCAAGACCCAGCCTGCACAAGACTTGTCATATTCTTGTGCTGTGCAGTTTCCTGTAATTTCTGGGTGGGATGTGAAATGAAATTACAGGCAGCACAAGCTGCAAAGGATCTGGATGGCATTGTCCAAATGAGAGCTGCTTTTTGCAGTTAGTAAGACTGTTTTACCATAATTCAGTAAAACAGATGCAAGTTCAAACTCTTGGTGTCAGTCGCTGAAAACAAATACCTCAGGTGCCAACTTTGGTTGCTAAGGGAATACAAGCTCCTTGGGCTTCCCAGTATGTGTGCAAACAGCTAGAAATTGTCCAAGGCAGAGGTTCTGCTGTCAGCAGGAAGGTAGTTGCTTTTTTCAGGTGTCTTTCTACTCAGCTTGATCTCCTGACATGTTACTGAGGTATCAGCCAATGTGGCCAAGACGAAGTCAGTAGGAGACTTCATCAGTGTGAGTTTTCCTGTTCTCAGAACTGCAGTGCCAGGCATTTGTTTGTGATATTAGTCTTGTTGTAATATTTCATATTAAGTTTTGTCACACTTGGCTCTGTGTCCACTAAAGATCTGGATCCAGCATTTGTGGGGATGCATTCAGGGGAAAGTTTCCAGAGTCATCCTGCAGATCCAGCAAAGCCAGTGCCCCCAACCCTTTTCCTCCCTCTTTCTGGTTGCAATGTTTTACTTCTCTTCTTATAGGACAGGAAATTACTTTGCTTCTGATCCACTGTCCCGTATTTGAGGAAAGTCATTTTGTCATAATTCAGCCTTCATTTTGGAAGGAATTGCTGAAAAAACTCAACTCCCTTAAGAGTAAAAATTCAACTAACACTTACCTACTTAAGAATTCTTTCCCTAGATCCACCTATTTCATATCTTAAGTGCATTGTGGCTGAAAGGTCAGATCTAAAATAACCTCACATTATATTCTCACTGTGAATACAAGAGATTACTTTCATTGTACAGGTCAGCTCAGAGAACCAGCCAAGCAATGTTTAGCTCACAGGTGTAGCTGCCTCAGATCTCCTGAAGGCAGAGTAGACTTGTGGTGATTCCAGCTTAGAGCTGGTTGGCTTGTGTGAAGTAATTTGTCAGCTGTTCCTGCCTCTCTGGGGAAGGGAGGAGGTGAAACCCTGTTTTCTCTAAGGCAACAGGAAGGTATTTTGCACAGAGTTTGAAATCCCAAATTCTCCCATTGAGCTGCACTTCTCAGGGAGGATCTGAATCTAGACATACTCTGCTATTCCTATTGGTTCTGGAAATAACTGATTGTTGCAAAAATATTTTTTCCAGAAGTCTCTGAGTTTTGGGCTTTTGTTTGTTTGTTTTTTACTTCTAAAGAATTTCTGTTCTAAAAGTATGGTAGAATAAAAGCTGAAGAGAGAATGGGAGGAGGAAGAGGTGGTATAAAACCTTCCAGTTACTCTGTGACTTGGGAGAGTTTTACATTTTGAGTAGCTTTTCAGCGTTTTGGAAATGTTTCTGTTTCTCAACAGAAGGAAAGAAAGGCACAGAATAGTTATGGGGACAAGGGGTTCTGTGGAAGTGAAGGAAAGGGAGAGAAGGCTGGAAACCAGGGCTGTCACCTGGAACCCTGCTCTGCCATTTTCCTCTGAGTGAGTGACCTTGTTCGTCAGGAGAAAGCTCTTCTGTAAGGAAAAGCAGAGCTGGGCTGAAGTAGGGACAGGGAGCAGTACAGAGCTTCTTGTTTCCATAAACTTAGTGAGGAATGGCACGCAACTTCAATGCACATGTGATTAAACTAATCTAGTTAAAATCAGAAAAGGATTTCTCATAATTCAATTGGAGTTGTTTTTAATGTTTGGACTTTGGTCAAGGACAGCTTTATTGATTGAATTTAATTGCTTATATTTTCCTGTCCATTTATTGAAGCCCATTTTTCAAGTCACTTGAGAGGCTGCTAACATTTCAGAAAGGGGATATGCCAAAGCATTGCTTTAATTCATTATCTTTTTGGACATACAGTAGTTGCTACTTGGCCCAAATTAAATCCGTTAGAGAATGTGATAGCATAATTACTTACAGGTATCCAAAACTGCTTTTAACAGAATTCTCTAGGAGGTTATGCATAAGATTTGTTTTGCCCTTACATTGGATGCAAATGTCTGGGACTTCAACGATAAATAAATATTTCATCAACTGAGGACAGATTTTTCTCATTTCCATATGTTGCTGATGGACTAAAATTCCTGTGAGGTCTTTATTTTTTCCTTAAAAATAAAAGTCATAAATTAGCTCAGTCACTTTTTCAAAATGTGAAAACACAGTGACCCTTGAGGTAAAGAGGAAACCACCTGTGTTTCTTACTTGGTTTTTTTTTTTGTTTTCTTTCAAACTGTGCTCAGCCCTGAAAGACTTTGTAGACAAAACTCCACATTAGCTATATTGCTTCACGCTGTGTTCTGATGACATCAGGTCTGTGATTCTCTAAAAGTTACATCAGCCTGATTCCAGATGGAGTGAAGGGCTGGAGTTCTCAGCCTGGAAAGACCTGTGGGCTAGAAAACACCATAGGAAAGTCAGCAGAGAGTTGCATTGCAAAACCCCAGTCACAGCCCTTGCACATAACCGAGCTTCTCTAAGCTCTGTCCCTGCTTTCCTCACCTGTCTGCCCCTATTTCTTCATCCTTTGCTCCCAGTTGTGCTTCCTGCCTTGGAGAAGTTCTCAGTCTAGCAAAGAAATGGGACATGAGCAGGTCTGTAAGGACAGAGGAGTGTCTGCTGGCACTTATGGACACACCTGATGTTGGGCTCAGCTCTCTGGCTCTGCACCAAAAGTACCTTACACTGTCTCATGTTTTGTGAAAACTAAAGCTGCAATGATTGCACTTGTTAAGATTGTATTTATTGATACAAGGTCTAGGCAGAAAATGTGAATCTACCTATAAAATTCAGTGCTTTTCAGGCACTTTGTTTTGTTAGAAAGATGCATAAGACAAAGCTTGGTTTAGTTTCAAAAACTTCATATCAGACACAATCTGGACTTACATGTTAATTTTTCTTATTTAAGAGAGCATAATGCATCCTTGGAGTGAGACAAGGAACCCAGGCTTTATCCTCTCCTTGCACTAGCTCTGTGGTTAACAATACAAGCTGAAATACCTGATGTATATAATACCTCTCCTCCCCACAAAACACCAAACATTTAAATGTTGCCTAATTCACAAAAGTTTTGCTTTGGAATCCAGAGATCATATCTGATAAAAGACACAAGGAATTCCTTTCACAAGGAACTGAACCACAGATGGTTATATGATTTGAGGGCCACTGAACATCAACAGTTTTACCGAGTGAATCAGAATTACAGAAACACCTGCATGACTGCATCTGCAGACTCAGCTAAATTACACTTCCATCCAGCCACATGATATTTAATGTGTAATTCTTCTGCATTTTAATCAAATGCATTGTAATGACAGTACAAAATTTCAATATGAATGCACCTTAATGTAGGAGTAACTAATAGCTGCCATCCATTAGTACGAGCTAAGAGACATACTTCCTCCTAAGCAACAGGGGCACGGTTATTTTAACTCATTACCTGCTTTGTAAATGACATTTAATTGCACATGAAGTGGGGATGTTCACAGGACACTGCTGGGAATGCAAGACTGAGCACCCAGAAGTTAGCAAATATTTGAAAGAATGTTGTGGAAAAGTGTTCATGAACCCCTGCATGGCAAGACAGGCTCTGTGCACTCTTCCCAAATGGAGCTTCTTCCCTGTAAAACCTGCTCTGACTTTAGGTATTTAATGCTGTAAAATTTTTGCTGAGGACAGGCAAATGTGAAGTTCGTAAAGGCTTTTGAGATTTGATGGATTTTTGAGACTTCCATAAAACATTCCTTGAGAAACGGGTGATGTAGAGCAGTCTCCTAGTTGTTGCTTTCAAACCAGGAGGTTCTCAGCGCTTTACAAGGTCAAACAATGAGAACACTAACACTGAAAAATATTTCCTAGAACCTTTCTTATGGATAGATGAATTAGTTTAGGTAAAAGTTTTCTAGAAAGAAATCAGCCTGACAAAAAAAGGAATTTTAGAAAATATCTCTTAGTGGTTAATACCAGGTAAAATTATGAGCATCAAAAATCAGCCTTTAAAACAGAAAAGACTGGCTAACCTTGACTGGTCGCCAACCTTGGGAGATGGATAACTGTGAGTTACTGTGTGCTGAAATTGCCTCATTTGGCTCTGAAATGTGCCCCCAGTTTAGTCACAGGTCAGTTCTGATGTCCACAGGGCTTAAATTCAAAATTTCTGCCCTGGTACGAGGTTCTGCCCACAATGGAGCTGGGGGGATCAGGGCCAGATCTCTGGAAAACGGACACTGTTGTATCCTGGTACTCTGCTAGAGGCTTGTTCGTGCTTCTAGTGCCAGCAGGCAAAATCTGAAAGCATGGAGTGAGCTAGAAAGTAAAGATTTAAACTAAGTAAATTAAATCCTGAAGGGCTGGCTATTGAAACACTGTGCTTCCTGCCCATGTTTGACTTTACTTCAGTTCATTGGTCCCTAGTGCACCCAAAATTATAGCTCGGTAAACTTTTCCAAGGATCATACATTTAAAAAAAAAAACAACCATCCAAAATCTCAAAGTGTGGGTTAAAAGCAGGAAACCTCCTACCAGAAAAGAGATTGGGAGAACACATCTTGACTTGGTCATTTCCTCTTTCAGATGTGGACACATTTTCATTACAAATTACTCTGAAATCAGTAATTATTTTCATATGGTTAACAAAAAATACTGATTTGACATTTGCATCTCACTGAACTGCAGTGGAGTGGGATTACAAATGGCACAAGATGCATCAGTTTTACAAAACATATTGAAGACTTCATGATGGAAAGTGTTCTGTCATCACTTGAATGGCATGTGAATACCAGCAGAGTGGGGAGCCCACAGTTACCACAAAAGATGCTAAAAACAGGTACACGGAAATAAAATGTAAATGCTCAAAGTTAGCTCAGCTTTCCATTTGTTTTCATAAGTACTAAGTGTTAAAGCTCCAACCATCCTGCCTAGGTGGAGCCACAGACAGAGCCCAAACATCCAAGTCCCACTTAATTCCTTAAAAAAACTGTCCTTTCTTTAATAGAGTGACTTAACTGTTTCATGGCAAACAGAAGGGAGCACACAGACTAAAGCTACTTTATACAATAACCCTGGATCCCAGTTTGTGTCTAAGAAATGTTTACCATGAGCCTGCAAACCCCACCAAGCAGCTCCCATGTGGAAGAAGCAGAAGGAAAGGGAGGTTGCACTCGGTGGTCCTGTTAAGTGCAGTGATTTCTAATAACAGCCACGTTTGCTGTGAGTGATCTGGATCAACATCAAAAAAAAAAAACAAAAAACCATCTAGTCAAGTGCCCAGCATGGGGTCTATTCTCATGTCCATGCTCATATGTTAAGTCCCATTGACAAGCATTAGTGGGAACTGCGTGCACATATGGATATGTGAATAGCCCCAATGGGATCTGCATAAAGCAGTGTTTGACTATACAGAGATCGCTTCAACTGCCACGATAAAATAATAGAGGGGGAGAAGCCTTAAAGAGTGCTGTGAACAAGCCAAACAATTGTAAGAAATTGATAAATAATGGAGGTTAAAAATGAAACAGCAAAATTAAAACAGCATTAGAATCTGTTAGTTGAAATAAATACAAAATGGCAATTATCTTTAAGAAATTAACTCTGGCCAAAATTTATAAGAAACAGCTCCAAGTTTTCTAATTTTTAAAACCTCTTTGTCTTCCTTTTACTCAATATCCTAAATAGAAACAAGAGACACAGCAAAAACCTCTTACTGACAAGAGATGAGTTAAGAAATGCACTGATAAGCATTGCTCTGCTGAAAAACATGGGACATGAAATAGTGTCAGCTCTACAAGAGGTCAATGATAATGATGCTCCTGAGGTTATGCAACACCGACAGCCACTCTATAAATGTCAGAGTCTTGCAGAAACTTCCTGAAAAAGGTTTTTTGCTACCTGAGAAGCCTCCAGCAGCCGGTCTGCTGGACACCAAAAATCTCTAAAGAATTTGTTCTCTTTCTGCAGGAAATCTTCAGATTTTCCTCTGAAGCCACTACCTAAGTCAAAATCCCATTTTAGAGATTTTGAGGATTTTTGAATACCATGTTGATGGTTTGGAGAACTGTTTTTACTTACGCTCACATAGCTGAAACAACAAAACCCTTCCTGACAGCCACACATAAATAGGTGCAATGAACAATGAAATCATCAATTAACAGAGCAGACAGCAATCACTGCTGTGATAAGAGCCCATATTAAGAACCTAAATTGATGTGATATGGAATAGATGATAAGCAAATAATGTATAAATCAGGTCTAATTGTGATCAAGATCACTGGTTTCTTACCCTGTTCTGGTGCCCACAGTGGAATTCAGCCACTGAATTGTGAGTTATTGCAGAGTCCTGCATGTCTACAAAAGTCTCACTGGCTTCAGACCCAGGTCCAAACTGTTCCAGCAGTGCTGCTTTGGAACATTCCGAGGTGAAGCAATCTGTATGACTGACAGTGAAAGCTCTTATCTTACAGGATGTCCTTTTCCAGTGGTCATTTAGACCAACAGCCAACCTATTAATCACAGCAAACCAAAGCTTGTTAGGTCCCTGCTGGCCAAAGCAATTGAGAAGACAAAAGACACCACGTTCCAGCTGACACCTGCAAGTAATTACACATTGTGATAGCAGTGCGTGAAAGAACAATTTGAGAACCAATGCTAAGAGGAGAGGTGCATTTCTTTTTTACAGACTGAACTATTTTCTGATCTCTAAGTGCCTTAGGGTCTGAGAAATTAAAGGCAAATTAGGCAGGGTAAAGAAAATCAGTTGCCAGGTGTTCACCTGGAGAAATGGTAGATCTCCAGTGATTTTCATCAGTTGTGGAAGAAAATTCCCCTTCTAAGATGACACTGTATTTTATTATAAGGTTGTTTAATCAGCGAAATGGCAGAGGGCAACTGCTCCATGGAGAGCAGAATCTGGAGGCCCACTCTCCCAGAGTGTTTTCTCTACCTACCAAGAGATTTTTTAGTCTGTCTCCAATGTCTTTGGCTATCAGGACACATATGAGGCACGACAAAGACAGGCATGCATGTTTAGGAGAAAGTAAAATATGACTGGTGATCTCTTCCTAAAAACCTCCTGGAGAGAAGAGAAGATCAGACGACAGCTCCTCCTCTGAAGAGCACCAAACAACCACAGCCAGGTAGGAGAACTCTGAGTTATGTTCCTCTTTAGTGAACATTTATTACATTAGCACTATTTGAATGTTACTGAATCCTGGTTAGAAAGGGAATGATGGGGAAAGATTCAATTTAAGCAGGATTTGTTAATAAAACTAAAATGCATGCTATGTTTTCAGTACTGAATCCTGTTTTGATAAAACCCATGATCAAAAATTATTTTCACTCTATCAGTGCTTTGATATAATAAGTATCTAGAAATCCTAAGCAGAAAATAATGTTGCAAGGAGCAGTAAAGATACATGACAACATATTTTACCTTGTTTTCTAGATTTCCACTTCTGGAAGATAATCTACCCCCAGGTTTGACTTCTAAGACTTCTTCGTATTGAAAGAAAAGAGGAAGATGAATTTACATTCAAAGACTGAGAAATAAGTCACCATCATGCCGTACCACCACATCCCGGATCTATCAGATGTTTTAGAGAAAAACAAGTGTTTTAGATAACATCCTTCCCAGCAACTAATTTCAGCTCATGTTTCATTTTAAGCTGCTGAGTTGATTGGTGGGACAATTTTCTGCTCTGAGTTGATCACCAGCATCACTGCAAGCCAAAGGCAGGTCCTCAGCCACTGCATTGATCTCTGCCTAAGTCTCTGAGACTGTTGAGCTGTCCAGGCTTTGCTGTCACAATTTCAATGTCCCTCAAACTTCTGGCATTTAACCTATCACTTAATGTTGCTCAGTGTATTTTTTGCTATGGTTTGTTATAGAGTTATCAGTGTCTCTTCCATGGACAGTGTGTAGTAGTTATGGTGCAGATACATAGGCTGAAACATCATCAGTGGCATTTTGCACTCACACATGTGGGCAATGAATGAACTTCATGAATCTCACAGAGGTTTGTACTGAAATTTCCCTGAAGAGCAGTGCTCTTGGGTAAACCACCCAGGACCACCTGGAGGCACATTTCCCTGCAGCTGGTGGAGTGAGTGAGGGAAGGCTGTAGCTCCAGCTAGCTACAGACAGTTGAGGGACTGCCTCAGGTAAATAATTAGGAGGTGGATACACAAAAAAGTGCAATGTTTTCATGTACCACACATGCACCGTGAGCTCTGCTGAATGGAGTTACTTTGCAGAGCTTGACACAATCACCTTGAGCTGAGGTTTTACAGAGGATGCTTACTATAGACTGAAAGTGTTTAAACTGTCAGCAATGGCATCTTCCCTGGAGCATCTTTCTCTAGGGGAAACAGCCTGATCTTCACCAGCTGTAAACGGCAGTGCTGCTCCCACAGGGCAAAGGGCTGTCGATCCACAGCAGAGGTGGCTGGAAAGACCCCAGGGAGCAATAAAGGAAACCTGAGCATTAAAGTATTTCATATCAGATCCAGTTACATCTGTCTGCAAAATTAGTAACACAGATACCTGGTAGTTATGATTCATGGACTAATAAATATGTTAAAAAGTAGAGAGGATTGTGCTGAGCCTTGCACAGGACTGTCTGTGCTATTGGATTTGATAGAGTTTAGCTCCCAGCTTTGGTCAGGGGGATAGGCTGAACTGTGTTCTGTCCAAACTTAGATGGGAGACCTCCAAGAAGGTGCCAGAACTGAAGGAAATGGGATGAGGTTCCCGCTTCCTTTCCCTTCTGCATTACATTGAGCTGTAGCTGGAGGCACCATGTGGTGGTACTGTAGAGTCTTGAAATGATTACTGCGTGCTCATGGCTTTGACAGTCATTGAGGCTTTTTGGGCACTGAGAGAGAAGCAAGTTTGTAGGATGCAAGCAACACGTAGGGAACTGCTGTCGTGGGTGTGTATGGCCAGAGCAGAAGGAAACTGTGTGAGCAGCAGGACAAGTTTTAGGCAGTATTTCTTACAGTAATCAATTGTTGAGACAGAATTGTATCAGAAAACAAAGTGTGAAGTTTCAGGCTAATGCTCTTCCTGTAACCCAGTCCCACCCAGGAATGTCTGATTCACACTGTGAGCAGAACAGACTTTCAGACAGAAGATGTCCAGAGGCAGGGTCACTGCTTCTCCTTTACCACAGAGCAGAGGCACAGAGCTCTGAGGAATCAGCCATTTCATACCAGGAGGCAGGCAAGAGGTGACACATCTGCTGTTTGGGGGCTGCTTTTTGTCATGCTTTGGGGGTCGTGTAGCTCCAGCAGCACACAAATTGTCTCTTTTTAAAAATAATACGTTATATGAATGTGCAATATCTGCACACCTGGCCTGGGTCTGGAGAGCCCATGAAAACTGTTAGATTTGTTATTACTTGATCATTCCGTTGCACAGGTGTGTGTTCCTGCTCCCCAATGCTTATGCAATGTCTCTGCTGATATATACAGACTCACAGCACTGAAGGCTAGAGAAGACCCCTTGATACATGACAACATGCTGTGTGCCATTGCCCTCACTTGGTTTTAGTTATCACAGGTCTTCGTTTTAGTTATCACAGGTCTTCTGGCCTTGCTTTGAAAATAAAATTTAAAAAAAGACAGTATCCACTTTGTGCCTTGAAAGTCAGCCTTCAGCTACTCTGACTTTTAAAACCCCCTAAATTCTCGCTTGAGTTTGTTTGACTTCAACTTGCAGTTATCCATTTTTCTCTGAAATATTAAAAACGTTGTCACTATCCAGCAGATAATTCCAGACACATCTCGTAGATACTTAAATACTTACACATTACACTCATGTCACGTCCCAGTCTTCTTTCCAGTAAGCGAGGCAGATTGAGTGCTTTAAGTCTTTCACCATTAAGCACTTTCTTCAGTCCTAAAATACTCTCTGTGGGTCTTTTCTGCACTCTCTCCAGTTTTCCAACAATTTTTTAAAAGTGTGAGCACTAGAAACCGCATAATCTTATATTGTCTGTATTAAAAGCAATTGTGTTTGAATGGGCTCAGCTCATGAAGCAGTTGAGATCACTTGAAGTGTCATTCTCATCGCTGTCTGTCACTCCACCAATGTTCCTGTCACCCTCAGATTTATCAGCTGTGAATTTACAGTGTTTACATCCAAATCATTGAAGAAAACATTGACTAGCATCTGACCTGATGCTGATCCTGGTAAAACTCTCCCGTTTGATAATGACTCCTGATTCATAGCTACTTTTTAACAGGCTGTTTGCCAATTCCTAATCTAATTAGTGCATGCTCTGCTGCTATTTCTAATGCTTTTTGATCGGAATATCACACAGTGTTAATTCTAATCTCCATAAAAAAATGAATATCACATCTCTTCATTGACCTTTATCATTCAGTCTTTACCTTCATCATATTATTTGATGTGCCTCATCAAAGAAAGAAATTGCGTTTGTCTGCTAAGGCTTATTTCTCCTAGAATTGTATTTACCATCATTAATTCTATTTCCATTCTTCACGGCACCTTTTCCAATGCACAGTAACAGCTCAGGATGTGTTAGAGGCCTGGCTTTGAGGTCAGTACGTTGTGTTATTAAACCAACCACAACAATTCAATTCTTAAACTCACACTGTGAAACCTGATGCATTTTATTGTAGTGGCTTGATGCTTATTTACACTTATATCTCATCGTGTGATTAAAACTGCCTTAAATGTAGCCCATGGAAAAACTCCTGGTCCTGGCCTCTGTTTTCCAAGTGTTTCCCAGTGACCACTGGTGCAGAAACCAGTACAAGCTTAAGCTTCCAGGGAGAGCGACGTGCTTCCTGAAGCCTGCCTTAGAACAGAACCATGAAAGGGATGATGATGAAATATCAGCTATCATGTAACTATCTATAAATGTTAGATTTCTACAAAGTGATTCCGCTGAATTGTAATTAAGGGTTTGAAAGTCGAATGATTTTAAGTGCTAGTTTTAATTACCGCTTGGTGAACTTTAGTGTGTTAGAATTGTCACAACTTTCCTTTAGAATTAGTGTCAAGCCAGGCAATACACTGGGAAATTATTAGCTCATACTTTGGTTCAGCAATTATCTGCATTACAAGGTTTATGCAATTAGCTGTTTAAGATGTCATTATATTTTGCCATCTGGTACACAGGAGTTTATGCATATGAACAGGCACATGTTGAAGTGATTTTCACTATATGACACTTGATCTCAACCCAAATCATCACTATAATGAGTGGAAGACACAGTGTACAGTACATTAGTGGCAGGTGCATACTATCAACTTCATTTTAATAGAAGACTTTCATGTTTCCATTTTTAAAGTATTCTGCACAAGTGCTGAAGAATTAATTGCTCGTTTGCAATCTAGCAAAAACCGAGGACACGTTATTGCTAAATGCTAAGGAACATCAGCTTTCAGGAAAGCGGCCACTTATTTAAGTTCTTTCCATCTGTAAGTCCAGGCCAATTTCTGCTGCAGACAATAATAAAGTCTCAGTTAAGTTCAGCTTAAAATGTTCTCTGGGGAACATGCTGAATTACCTTTGATAGGCTCACAGCACCGAAAGCCTCTTGAGGATGCTTGTGGTGTGGTCCATGCGTGACAACCTCCAGTGTCACCAGTCTCTGCCAGCTCACAATGTATTGTCACCTGCGTCCTTGGCCTTACCTCTGCCTGACGTCACTTGTGCCTGTTGGCTCACGCTTGACACGCAGATCCTAAATCTGGGGGGAAAAGGTGTTGCTGTTGGCAGCCTCCCACCAGGAAATCCTCACTTCCAGGTGGTACAAAATGTAAATATCGATAACGCCAGCACTGCCTGCTCAGATAATATCTGGTATTTCTGACACATACTGTGTCTGGTGTTCTAAAAATATTCTCAGCCTTTAATTAATTAAATTGCACGCAGCTATTAACCTCATTTGACACAAGGAAACCGGTCTCTGGAATGGAAAGAGACCTCCTCAGTCACGGGAAGGCTGTGCAGAGCCTGAGAGTGAGCTGCCAACAGGGACTGTGCTCACTGAACTGCAGTGCAGGCGGCTAAAACTGGGTTGCAACTGCAGCACCGTCCTTTACCTGCCAAAGTAGGGGCCGTGGTTTGGGGCAGGACATGGGTTTGTCACGGGAGAATGGACAGCACAGCTCCTGCCACAACCTTCTCAGAGCAGGACCGAGCGTTGAGCACATGAGACAGCACAGTCACGTTGGTCTGCTGGAAAATCATGTTTCTTAGGAACAGTGATTATTTTGGGTTCTGGTAGGAACTCAGGATATTTCCCGTGTCTTGGGGCAGTGCTGGTTGCCTCCGAGAGAGAGAAGGCAGCGTTCCCAGACCTGCTTCCAGCCACAACCCTGGCTCCAAGCAGGGGACAGTGCTGCGTCTCCACGTGCAGTCGCTGCAACTTCATTATTGAATTACATTAACAGGCCGCCCTCTAGTGTCACATTTTATTACTTGGGTAAAAAAATATGGGCCAGTCGGGTAAAAAATGTGTATTTTGTCTCAGTGAACACCAGCAAGAGAAGCAGCCAAGAAACATTTCTGTGGAGCACGTTGAAAAGTTCTCTGGCAGGTTAAAATCCCTAAAGTTTGGAGTTTTCTCCTGAGGTTCTGGAAGTCAATTGTTGAAAGCCCTAGGAAAATATCATAAATTCTGAGTTTTCCTTTAAAATCAATGTTAACATTTCTGTGGGTGGTTAAAGCAACATCCACATATAGATATATGTGCATCTATACCTTTAATGTGAAGTGTTTCATCCTCTTGTACGTACATCAGTGTCATTCTGGGAGATAACATTCAGGGAATGTCCTTCAAGGCAACACTCCCAGTGCACAGGGATTGCTTTGCTGAGGCTGAAGACAGAGAGGTGATAGACATAAGGTTACAGGCAATTATTCAGGAGTTTGCAGCATTTTGGAGCTAAAACTTTGAAATACTAATGCTGAACAGACAATAAATACTTTTATGTTCTGAAACCCTTAAAGGCATTAATATTAAATGACCAGACCTGCCTTTACTGGGATGGTTAGGAATGGGAAAGGGGACAAAGCACCTTCAGGACCATTGGCAGGACAGGTCATACCAACAGCTGGTGTGAATTAGCAGCTGAATGCAGCACACATCCATCAGCCAGAGACCTGTCCTTGTGTATTAATGTTCCCCCAGGCTGAAGCCACCTGCCCATCTTCCATTTTTCTGAGCACACCTGTGTCCCATGGGAGATCTGCTTGGTTGCATGACAAAGCACCCTTTGGATAAATAACGGGAAGAATCTCAACGCCAATTGCAGGGCAGCAGGATCTTGCCCCGACCGGCTGGGGACAGGGATCTTCCCCACACAGGAGACATGGATGGTGTCCAGGGATGGGTTGGGTTGCAGGAAAAATAAGAAATGTTTTTTTCCCCTGGGGAATGTAATAACTGCATCCTCTATTCTCCTCCAAAAACTCTCAGTAATTATGGAGGAAGGAGTAGGGGATACCCCACATTCAAGTCCCACACGCAGGCGGTGGGAAAGAGGAAGCTTGACTCTGTTGACATCAGTCACAAGCACCGTGGCTGACAAAAACCTTGGCAAAGCAAGGGCGAGGATGCTGGGAGGCTTTAACCTGGGTGTATTTTCCCCGGTTTTGCCGTATTTTCGCCGGTTTCGGTCTCAAGGGCTGTCCCGGGCCTGCAGCCCCCTTAGGCTCCGGCGCGGTTCCCGCCGGGAGGGGGCGCTGCGCCGCTGAGGTGGTGGGGGGGGCGA
>VXBU01000724.1:928689-964762 GCA_013400315.1 Bombycilla garrulus | reverse complement strand
TGGTTCAGATATAAAGGGAAGCTCTTGAAAGTGGGTTAGAAAAGGAAAACAAACAGAAATCCTGGTTCTGAGCATATTTTTCCAAGCCCTGGAACCAAAATGGCACAAGCATTTTGTGTCATCTGTCAGGAAAAATCCAAACATCGTTCCATTTACATATCTGCTGAGGAGCTAGGAAATAGTTGGGGAACATATGCACGTCCCCTCATAGATTTACAAGCAAATGGATTGTAAAAATATTAGCAAGGGTCGCTGTAGCTGGCTTAATTTCAAAAAGATCTGCAGAAATACATTGTTTCAAAGCCTCCTTTGCAGGATTACATTATCTAAGGCGCCTTTGGGTTGGGGTTCTTTTGTCGNACCCCCGGACGCTTCGTGCAGGGCCCGCAGCGCCGACGCTCTTGGCATCTCCACGTGGGGCTCCTGGGGCTCAGTAGGCCCAGTCGCATATTAAGGAGAGAAAATAAATCCATGGGCTGGTTGCTCCCTGGCCCAGTNATATTAGCAAGGGTCGCTGTAGCTGGCTTAATTTCAAAAAGATCTGCAGAAATACATTGTTTCAAAGCCTCCTTTGCAGGATTACATTATCTAAGGCGCCTTTGGGTTGGGGTTCTTTTGTCGTAGGGTTTTTGTTTTGGTTTTTTTTTAACACCTTTTAGAAGAGCAGAGGAGAATTTGGGGATAAATGGTACAGAAGTGTGCGGCCCAAATTTTAGGTGCTGCTTAGAAACACACAGCTCTCGGAAGAGCTGCATTCTCAAACTTCGGAGAGGAGTGCAATAAAGAAAACCCCAACTTTTTATTATTGCTTTGCCAGCTTTCTGGTGTCTTTTATTTTTAGGTAACCTATCCAACACTGAGGGGGGAATGCAAGCAGCTTTATCCAATACTTTCAAAGTTTCCCTCCAAGCTAACTTGTGGAAAGGGAGAGATCATCGCCTTTTCTACCAGTTCCTTAAAATCCTGCTGTTTTGCAGCGAGGCTGCAGACAAGTTGCACATCTGTTAGCACACTTGCACTGACACATTTCCAAAACTTTTTGGGTTTTTTGGGGGGGTTGTAGCGCCACTGAAATAAAAAATTGTATTGTACAGAAGGTGCTTCCCCCCCCCCACTCCGTCCCCGCGTCCAGCCCAATTCTGTTTGATCAGTCCTGGCTGCTTTTATTTCCACTTGGACTTTGCTAATACCTCAGCGCCGAGATTGAAGCGGTGCGATTTTCCGGAGCAGCGTGTTTACCAAGACACTTTGGAAGTTGGTCTGTTTATGAGTCGTTAACCTTTTCTCCTCATACACCATTTTGAAAAGACACATTAGGGTGCAGTAGGGACGTGCACACCTCGTGCCCAAGCAGCGGTGCTTCTCGTTCACTTCAGCCACAGATCCTGACTTTGCACCAAAAAGCATCTTGGTTTTTTTTCTCCCTCCTCCCTTTAAAGTGGTTTAGTGTTTTTTTTAAATTTTTTTTTTTTTTCGGTGTTGTTTTTACCTCCCCTTTCAGGTTCACATCGTAGAAATCAGCTTTAGCGCAGGTTAAAGCAACTCTCTCTTGGATGTTATCCAGCGCCGAGCCAAAAAAGTCCCGAGCACATGAGATCAGGCAGGACAAAGCGCTGCTTAAAGCAGAAAAGTTAAAATATTTCAGGATGTACCAAGATGTGTTTGGAAAGTGGGAAGGCTGGAAGCGCGGCCCTGGCTCGCTGTGGGCTGTCGAGCCTCTCTGTTCTATGTACCTTCGCAGATAAACTTCCACTTGACAAAAGGCCTTTTTTCCTTGACTCTCCCTGAGTGGGGAAAGGGAAGGACAGGAGGGATCAGGAGGGAGGGTTTATTATTTTTAATAGCTTGTAGAGACCTGTAGTTTTTATATTTTTCTTCTTTTTCTCCCCCTTGCCTCCCCCCTCCGTGAGAGCTGTTTCTGGTGGGTGAGAGCAGCTCCATGTGCTGGGATTGTGCCTCCTCTCACTTTTTGAATCTGCCGACTGCAAACTCGCAGCAATCTTTTTTTTTTTTTAAAACTTTATTGAAATTTGAAACTATCATCTTTTCCCATAGAGAGGGAAAAAAAAGAGGAATGTGCCAATCACTGGATTTATTGTATTTTACCTGCTTTTATTTTAATAATAATTCGTAGTACTTTGATTGCTGCCGCTCTGCTCTAATGAAATATATTGTGCTGTTAGGAAAGTTTTTATCAATCTGTGTTTAAAATAAAAATAAATGCAATGGTGCTACCTATAGATTTAAGTATCTACAATTCTGAGGCCACTCAGAATAAATGCAATGAAAGCTTTTGGGGAGTCAGCAGAAGGTCTTGAATTACGACAGGATTTTGCTGATAGATATTTCTACTATTGATTTCTCAATTGTTCATAATTTCTGAAAAGAACAATGCAAATTAAAATAAAGTGTTGAAAGGAAATAAGATGTCTGTTTTAATAACCATATTTGCACGACCCACAATGATTTGGGTAGAAAATGCACTCCATGGGATAATTAAAAAAAAAAAAAAAGTTAGTTTGTTAATCTGAAAAATCCCCAATGTTTCCTCGCACAGGGGTAGGCAGCGGGTGTCTTTTCCCATCCTGGGGAAAATGTTGCACAAATTACTTTATTTTTCCCCCCTGGAGGGCCCAATCCTGAGAAAAGGAGGAACTGGAAGCAGGGACAGCCCAAACACGCAGCGCTGGATTAGGCCCCACAGGCTGGATACGTTTTTATGTGCAGCCTGGACTTGGGTCATTCATTTATTAAGGGAAAAAAGCAAGAAGCATGGCTCCAGTATATTATAATATGTTTTGATCTCTTTGGCTGATTTATGTAATACTTATTGAGGAAAAAAAAATATATATATATATAATTATTAAAAAAAAAATCAAGGGGTCTTTCTCGCCTTTTTTTAGCGTCAGCATAATTTTAATTGTGATTATTTTTGTGCCAAGGGAAAGGGGTGATCTTTAACTCCTCGTTACACAAAGCCAGCACTGTCTCCGGATGGCCAAACTAACTTTCCGAGTAGGGCATTTCTTTTTCAATACCTAAAAATCTGACACGACTAATAATTCTTTGCGTATTTGCACAAGTTGTGCTGTAGTTTTCTCTTACTGTGATTTTCAATTTTTCCTGGGTCTTTTGGTTTTTTTATTTTTATTTTATGGGATGGCTCAGAGTTTGACTTTCCCTAATACGCCCAGATAGCGAGTTTTTAATTTTTTTTCTTTTGGACTAAATATAAACAAAAATATAAAAACAAAGATAAATTGCAAGGCTTGCTTTTTCTAGGATTTTAGTGTTAGTTATGATTGCGCTCGCAGGATAAATCGACCGCGCTACTTCTCGTTCCCTTCGCTGTTTAGGAGCCAGAGTGAAAACCACCCCTCATTGTAATTGTATATACAGCTATAGTGGCATTTTACTATCCTGCCGGCTGCTATTTCCAAATATATCTTAGGGAAAGTTTTACTATACTTTCGACTTCCCCATACAAACATTGATTGGCATCCAAATGTTTAGGATTTGCCAAATTGGCGGGCAAACGCTGGCTACACCGCAAGCAGCGGGGTCAGGGAGAGAGCAAAGGGAGATACGCGCTCCGCAAGTGGACTTGCAAAGGAGTTTTTGGTTTTTGGCTTTTAACTCATTCTGGCCTTTTTATTTTTATTTTTTTTTTTTAAGTTTTGGGGACTGGGGAAAGGGCGCCAGCATTGCACCATCTCCATCTGGGCACTTGGTTGAAGTTGGACCCTGTTTTTGCGGGGCGGGAGCGGAGGTTTCGGGTCGGCGCGAAAGGGAAGCGGGGATGCGGTGGTGGCGGGTTCGGGGTCCATCAGCGAGGGGTCCCAAAGCCCTTAAAATTTATCATCGCCCTCTTAATTCTCACCATCCTGCAAAACCCCGTTTTTGAAGGCTCTTTGTTGATGGTTTCGGTGACATCAACCCTTCTCTGTAACTTTTTTCAGGATGAATTTCATCCCTTCATTGAAGCACTTCTGCCTCACGTCCGAGCGTTTGCATACACGTGGTTCAACCTGCAAGCCCGAAAAAGAAAATACTTCAAAAAACATGAAAAACGCATGTCAAAAGAGGAAGAGAGAGCCGTGAAGGACGAACTGCTAAGTGAAAAACCCGAGGTAAAGCAAAAATGGGCATCCAGACTTCTGGCAAAGCTCCGGAAAGATATCAGGCCTGAATTTCGGGAGGATTTTGTTCTCACAGTCACAGGAAAAAAGCCTCCGTGTTGCGTTCTTTCCAATCCAGACCAGAAGGGCAAGATGAGAAGAATTGACTGCCTTCGCCAGGCAGATAAGGTCTGGAGGTTGGACCTTGTTATGGTGATTTTATTTAAAGGTATTCCGCTCGAAAGTACTGATGGCGAGCGCCTTGTAAAGTCCCCACAGTGCTCTAACCCCGGGCTGTGCGTACAGCCCCACCATATAGGAGTTTCTGTTAAGGAACTCGATTTATATTTGGCATACTTTGTGCACGCAGCAGGTAAGTGCCTTTCTCTACCACCTTCTCCAACTTTTCGGTTATCTCCGTGCCGGGTGCTGTGCCCGGCGGCGGCTGCATGAGCCGGGGAGGGAGCTGGGGATGCCGGTTATCGCTCTCCCGGGGTGGTGAGGAGGGTGCCAAAACTCCCCCCTTCACTTTTTAAATTTTTTTTTAATGGGGTTTTTAAGGTGCAGCCACATAAAAGTGGCTCCTGTTTTCCACGGTTAACATCATTTCGGGCATCCTTCACAGGTGTTATCCTAAATGTTGTCCTAGGAGGGCTCACAGCAGGATGCGGCTTCCTTTATCCTAATTTTGGGGGAAAGCAGATAGATTTTTAATTTAATTTTTTTTTTGTTTGTTAAATAAAGTTTGCATATGTTATGCACAGAGTTGTCCAGGAGGGCTAGAGATGCCTGAGGCCTGTGGGTCAGGAGTACCAGGTATCCTGAACCCACAGGGATGAGATGGGGAATGTAAATCCTGCAGGATTGGAGGGAAAGGAGAAGACAGTCCCTTGATAGCAAACCTAGTCATTAGGTCTGAGTGGGCACGAAAGAAACCTCTGGGTAATCCTTGGGGGAAAAGGAGATATTTAAACCCTGCAAAATATCACAATTTATACACCTAAAAGCTAAGCAGGTATTGAAAAAAATTCCTGATTTGGCAATATTGTGCTTATGAGGAGGGGCTGAGATGTTATAACATGTGGTGAAAATCTTGGGATCCCAGACTCCAACACAAAGTACATTCTGCCTGCGGTGTGACTCGGTGTGCTCAGAGGATGTGTAGTATGTTGGCTGGGTAAAATAACATGCTATTGTAGTTGTCCTGAGTGATTGTAGTGCAGAAAAATGTGCGTGTGTGAAGTGCGAGGCCCCGAGTTTCATGTATGGGATGTGTGGGTCCCCCAGCATATCCTGACTTGTGAGCTGAGGGGCTGGACAGGGTAGAAAAACAGAGGAGCAGGGGGGAGAGGAATCCTATTAGTAGAAACCACTTCTGTATAAATATTTATCGGTAAGAAAACCAAGCAAATTACAGCCCAGGGAGCCTGCATTTCCCGCGCCAACTTCTTTCAGAGGGTCTTGCAGAAAGTTTTGGCTTCCCTAAAGTTTTTCTGCGCCGAGTCTCTGCCATGGTTGTTGTGTTAGGCAATGTCGCCGCTGGGATTTTACAGATATGATCCCTGCTCGGAAATAACTTTTGAGTATCCTCATGGTATTTCCTACAGATAAGCTGCAACATTTACTTTGCACTTCGGTGTGAGGTGGTAAATCATACTGCATGTTAATGGAGAAAGGGAAGTAGGCAAATATTGAGAAAAATTATTTATTTACTCTGCGCTTTATTATGGCCACCGTGGAGGAAGCATTATGGATAAATGGCTAACTGAAGGGAGCTTGGGGCTGGGGCATTTCAGGTCACCTCCTGTTCTATCTCCAACCCCGTGGGGACCATGGACTCGCATCCCTTTTGTCTGCCTCAGTTTCCTCCTCCGCATGTCAGAGTGGGGTGATAAATTTAAAATGCTTTGATATCCGAATAGAAGCTGTAAATGTATCCACAGCATGCAGGTTTTTATTATTTAGATTTATATATAGCGTGGTGCTGGTAAATACTGATCCATATTGTATTTCCCAGGCGTTCTGTGGAGCTCCCAAATCATTGATAGAAACCAACGGTCTTGGCTTAGCTTGCATGTAGGGTCACAGAAATGTAGGATGGGGAGAAAAGGACCAAACCCAGGGGTGGGAGTATTTTGGGGAGCTTCAGGGGATCTCTCCTTGTTACAACAGTCGGGCAATAGATGCTATAAAAGTTCAATATTGCGATTAGGGATGTACCATCTTATCAGCATGCTGGTGGCAAGCAGTAGCCTTGATAGCGAACTGTTATTTATTCCTGCCTTCATCATCAACAGGCAGCGATCGCACTGATGGTCCTTCGGACTCGGTGCTTGCTGCGGAAACTCGGTGCGAGGCCTCGGCGCAGTTTTTTGGGGTTAGATTTGGGGATTTGTGTGAGCAGCCAGGCGCCCGTGCAGAGCGCACCGCGCCGTGTTTTCGGCCGTTGTTTGCTGATTGCACGCATCGCATTGTGCTCTCAATGCAGGAGCGTGTGCTGGCATATTCCTGCTAAACCTCGGCGGGGAGGGGAACAAGATGATTTTTGGGAGGTGGCACAGCGTGGTCGCTGTCTATATGGCTTCACAGAGGTGTACCGAAAACCTAGCATAGCGCTATCTCTTTTTCTTCCCCCCTTTTTTCCCGTTTTTTTTCCCCCCTCCGATGTATCCCAGCAGTCTTTGTTACACCTGAACATTGGCCAAGTTGACAGCCATTGGTTCCCGCAGACCCGCAGTAATGGCAGCTTGTGCCGGGTGCGCAACAGGAAAATTACAAAAGAAAAAAATATTAAGGGTCCTTTGTCTCCAACTCCATCAGACCTCGCTCCCCAAATGTATGGACCGCGTATTTATAAGGAGGAAGTCGCCAGCGCAAATATTAGGTAGGCTGGTCAACTTACATATAGCGGATTTGACAAGCATCTGCTATAGTACAGAAGATTTGTAAACACTAAACAATGTTTTTACCTCCTTAAAAGTTTTGAGAAGTTGCCAGTATTGGCAGGAGGCACAGACTCCGAAACGTGCTTGAAGATACGTGCCAAAACCATTGTGACCTTTTCACCCATAGTGCTCGCTTCTCTTTTTCTTGTGCGTTTTTTTTTCCCCCACTTTTCGTCTTCTTTTCTTGGGGGGAGTATTTTGTTCCAAGATGCCCTTATTCGAGATGACTTCGGCAGCAAGATGTCCCCTTCCTTCTAAACATGTAGGATAATTATTGCTTTGAATCCACGCGTTTCCTTCAGTAGGCACTATCATCTGTAAGGGAACACATGTGCACAGATTTAAATAGTGCTTCTTACAAAGCTACTGAAATCAATTATTCTCTTTAAGAACTGGCTAGAAAGAGAAAACAAAAATATGCAAATAGGCAAACTACATGTCCTTTTCATTAAAAGGATTAAAAAAAGAAATTAAAAAAAAAAGGGAAGATCGATGCTTTGTGAATTAGAGGTTGACCAAAAAATGTATTGAAATCTAGAGTATTGCTCTCAGTTTGCAGTTTCTAATCTGCTTAACTAAAAGCAGGCGGCATTTTCATACCCTGAACTTGGGTTTGCTTTTTTAGTTTTCACTTATTCTGCTCTTGTATCAAATGACAAGTTGGAAACCATTGTGGCAAACCGTTTTCTTTGTGGGAGTCGAACAGTAAAGCTAATTTATGACCGATCCTTTACCAGATGATCTGTATCAGAATCTACAATATACTAGGCACGTGGCAAGGTCACAATTTAAGTTGTTAAGGTCACAACCTTAGCCACCAGGCATTTGACCTTTTAGATAAAGTTAACCTTTGTTCATTAGTAGGCACTCAACCGAGAACTTTCTGGAGTTTTTTACTGCTTTGGAGTTCCTCCTGCTAATGTGGTCAGATTGGAGAATAGATTTGTAATAGAAGTAGTTAAATTTTCTGAGAGGTCACAGTTTTTAGAGACTTTTCCAGTGGCCGAAGCGGGATGGTGGGCCAGGAGGCGAAGCTGCAATGCCCGCTTTATTTTTTTGGCCGGCCATCGTTAAGCGCTTTGGGCGAGAATTAAACTCGCGAGGTATTTGTGGCAGAGAAAATCTTTTAATCTTTTAGAAGGACATTTAAAAATCCCAAATTTAAGAAAAAAATCTGGGGCTAGGTTTTATTTACGCAAACTCATTTTTCTGTTCACGTTTAGACTGAAAGGCAGCGAAGATACCAGAATTCAGCCTTATTTTTGTGACTGAAAATTTGCTTAACTTCTAGATGTGCTCTGTGGCTAATTGCTGGGCAGTGGTATATAGCACATGACCTTGAACTTTAAGCTCAACTCATTTTATATTCCCATTAACGGACTTAAAATATTATACTTGGACCACCATAAAGAGGCATCGATGGGAATAACCCAAAGATGGGTTAATGCAGAAGCCCCCGTACCCGTGGAGGTTTCGGGGGGTCCGAGAGGTACCCGAGGCTTTGTGCCGTAATCTTTTAGTACAATTGGTATTGATTGTTGCAGCATTAATCCTGTTAATAGCCATGGCCAGGCCGGGTGTCACAGGGGTGGCAGAGGTGTCCTGACAATACCGTACGTCACCGAAAGAGCTGTCGCAGCGCCTTGAACTCCTGATCGCTGCTCTGCAAAAGTGGAGCGCTCGACGGTGGAAACTATTGCTGGCTCATACAGAAACACACACCATATTGTTTACTTAATTATGCCAGAGCGAAGGCTCTTTTTTAATTATTTAGCTGACTTTCTCGCTCTGCTCTGATACCACATTTATTATTTAATTTGAAATCAAAAGGGCTTGCGCTCCTGTTAGTTTTTGATGCGTTTTACTTTTGTTTTGGCTACGTTATTGTCATTCCATCGTACGGTAATCCAGATAGCCGTGATATGCAGATTGGCCAGATGGTCATGTTAACAGATTGAGAACCTACTTCCCACTGCTAAAGAGCAGGTGTAAGATCAGTGGGCTTTTTTTTTTTTTCTTCTCCTTTCCTCCCAAGTTTCAACCAAAATGCTCTTTAGACAGATCATAATGGTAGTTAAAAAGGGGCACATTTCAAATGGTGTTTGTTCTGTGAAGATAATGCGTAATATATATGTCGTTTTTACGCCTATTTGAAGACTTTTAAAGCATTCGTGACATTCCCTCCACCGATAATGCTTTGAAAAACCTACTTCCAGTTCAGGGCTGTTCCAGTGTATATCCAAAACAGTCCTTAAAGTCTGTTTTTCTGCAGACAGATTGCATTTACTCTTATCAAAAAACCACTTCAGGCAGCTTCGCAGCAGGTATCTCACATGTGTTCCCTTCACAGGGCTCCCAGTGCATGCCCAGGAAAACCTGAGCAGATCAACGTTCAGCTGAGATTTTAATGTTTGTGGGCTGATAGAGTTGTTTTTCTGCTCCATTATTTTTTGCCAAAGTGAGACATCTGTAGCTTTAAAGAAAAAAAGTGACACTAAGACATCTCACAGTATTTCTGCCCTCAAGGAATAAAAGGAGAAGGCAGATTTTGTGCTGTTTTAGCCTTACAAAAAGTACCCATACAAAGTCAGTGATGGGAGCCTGTGTCTCTATCTCAATCGGGAGAGGTGAGGAGAGGACAGCCACGGCTTCCCAACACCCCAAATTTCAGTCACCCCCCTATCGTGGGCATGCATGAGACACGGCGACCTACACACCCCGCGTGGCGCAGAGAGATATCCCCATCTTTGGATGAGCTCCTCTTTGGGGAGCGGGACTGGCTGCTCGCTGCAGCCACGAGCAGGGTGGGAGCTGACAGAAGCAGGATTTAGGTGGGACAACTGCTCTCCCTGTGCGGGTGTAACTGAGCCGGTGAGTATCCGTGATAATTCAGATACTAACTGGTGCGGCACTCGGGACGGCCTGCTCTATCACGAACCTCTGGCAGGAGTTCAGTCATGTGGTTTAGCTTTTCCCTTTCTCCAACAACAACAACAGCAACAACAAATAAACATGGGATAAAGGCGTATTTCATATGCTCAGGATGTTTTCCAGGTGATGGGTTTGGACAGTATAAGGGTGTGTTATTTCCATGCCTCCTTGCTTTGAGGTGCAGAGGCAGGAGAAGCCTGTGAGTGGTAAGAAAGTTGCCCAATGCTTCTGGCTTTTCTACAAGCAACTGCACTTTTATATTTCCCTTCTTTTCCACCCAATGATGAATAGCATTAATTTAGATCTATTTAAGGCGAGTGTGGGAGAAACCACAATCTTTGTTGTGGTCACTGCTGTACACAGCAGGGCTGAATGTTTCTCTTGGTTGAGGCCTCAAAGCTGAATCTGGAGAACCCAAAACATCGTGTCAGCTTTTCAAACCCTTCAAAGAGACAGTGGAATCCTAATTGTTCGTAAAACCCGCTATTTATTATTACAATTATGTATTTTCTCCCCGTTTGGATGTAAAGGAAAGGGCATCCCTCCCTTTCCGTGCCTTGAGCTTCTTCACAACTCCTCCTCCTCCTCCCCCTGATGCTTCTGGTTCAGGCACTGGTGAGGTTTTTACAACCAGCAAACAAACCCCAACCCACTGCTCCAAAACCCCTCAACCTCTCCCCAAAAGGTTGCACTTTTCTACACATGTGGGACCCTCCAAGCCTCGGGGACTGTGCCCAGCAAAATGAATTTGGGGCATCCTCACTGGGAGCCATGGATCTGGCTCTGCCCCTGCTCCTTTCCTCACAGACAAGGGCTGGAGCTGATGATTAAATTACAGGCTGTAAATTCAGGGGAAATTATTTTAGCCTCCTAACAGCAGCCGACCCGGACATTTCCTTACGCCAGTGAGGGCTTGAGGTAGATAAGCCTTGTCGGTGGACTAAAATTCATTTTAATCGCTTTGGTTTTCCCATTCATGTGGTGCAACCACATTTCTGGTTGTTGTTAATTGTCACCTGCATTATGGGAGCCACCTAAAACTGTGGCTGACATCAGCACCTGGGTCATGGTGCCTCAGATGTGTGGGGCAGTTTTATCCCAGCATGTTCTTCTGGGGCTTACAGCGTTTTATCCCCACTTGCAAGGACAGTGCCTGGACGAACCCGTCACCACAGTGTAATTAATTTCAAAGAGAAAACAGAGTATTTGTATATGTTAAGTGTTTCTAGCTACCTTTGCCCCATGTCCCTACACCAGGGGTGAATGTAAGGCACCTGAGCTCAGCCCTATGTGTGGCACCATCGTGGCTCGGGATGTAGGAGCAGGACATGGCACGTAGAGCGGGTGGATTTGGGCTGGATTTGTAGCCGCTGCCTGTAAAACACACGAGGGTCTCCATTTTGTGTGCCAGGCTCTCATGTGCGAGTCAAAATGGAGAGCGGCGCGCTTGAGTTCGGCCTAGAGCGAAGCGTGTGGGCTCGTGTTGCCCGTGATCCCGGTGCCACCACAGTGCACCCAGACCCACAGTGAGACCCAGGTGGGGTATCCTGAGCTTGTACATCCACTGGCTCCTCCTAAAGGATGTCTATCTCCTCTCCATTAATATCCACCCTCCCAGTCCGAGTGCTGTCCCGGTGTCACGGCCGGCGCGAAGGCCCCGGGGAGTCGTTCCTCCTTCCCGTGGGTTTCGGCACACATCAGTGCCGTTAAATCAGTGAGATAAAATCAAGACGGGTTTAATGACAAGCTCTTCTGAAAGTTTCCTGGCCTTTATTGTTCATAACTTGGACCTGAGTCGGGTTATTTACACATGAGGATTAAAAAGCTGCAAACAACTGTGTGATTTTTAGGAGCTGAAAGTAATTAGCATATGTGGGTAGGAGGATACACGGCATGTCTGCGTTCCTTTAAAATATAAATCACAGTTATTTAATTATGCTTGGAGAGGGCAGATTTAAGGATATACTGCAAAATGCATTACCTATTATACCAACACGATAATCTTATTAACCTTGCTTTCTACTTTTTAATTTTATTGTGCACCCTGTACAACTCTTATGATATCAAAAATAATTACTTGGAGAATACATGATGTCAGAGGTCCAATATGACATTTATCTTCACAGTGAGGAGACGGCTCTCTTGTGCATTGCATCGCAGCTCGGGAAGCACTCAGCAGATCCACACCAAGGGGAAGGAAGCAGGAATGGGTGTCATCAGCTGCTCTTTAATGCACACAAGTGTGCTTGCAGATTTGTCTTGTAACCGAGGGATGGCTTGACCAAGCTTAAGACAATTCAGCATCCTCAGGCCTCCTAAATTATGCTCATGCCATACAGCTCCTGTAGGTGAGCCAGTATTTCAGGGCGGCTCCATGCATTCAGCCCTAATCCCAATTGGATCTACTATCAAACCCTGAATTCTCCATCCTGTGCCTCTTTTTCTCTTTTTTTTTTTTTTTTTTTAAATCCATCTCTCCTAATGTTTGAGATGTGTTGATATTTCCCCCTTTATTTTGGGAGGGAATGGGTGAGGGTGAGGGGAAACAAATGCCATAATAATATCCCTTTTCAGAAGAATATAGTTTAATTTTGTGTGTGCGTGCAGCAGCTGCCATTGGCAAGCTGTCGTCTTTGTTGCCATGGGCTTTTTTTTTTGGCATGCGTGCCAGAACATGATTGGATGTTTCAGCATGTTCATGTTTTGGGGTGAGATATATCTGTAGTGAAGCACAAAATTATCATGGGGTTGGTAGATGTCCAAAGTGGGGTTATCTGGCCAGGTGAACAGGCTCTGCTGGAGAGGATCATGTGAGTGCGGTACCTGGTGGTTGTTTGGTCAATGAGAGAAAACTTGTTGGTGCTCTGGATTTTTTGATGATATGAAAAGGTGGTTTAAAAGCATCCCAGAAGGGTGTATCACTGAGGTCTCCTCCAGCAGGATACCCCCAGGGTGCAGTGGGAAGCCCCTGGTGTTACCTGGGGGGGGGACTGCTCAGTGGGTTTCTCCTGCTCATGTTACTCACCTGGTGCATGAGGAGTTTGTATCCATCCCCAGATCTTGCTGTGACTGTGGTGAGCTGGATGGTGGCACAGAGAGGTGCCCAGATCAGTGGAACACACCCTTCAGGTGTAAAACCAGCATAGCATTCACCCATGAGAGCTGCAGGTGACAGCACATCCTCCAGACCTGCCACAATGTCACCAAGCCCCGGCCACAGAGAGGTAACCAGTGTTGTTTCTGCTCCTTGGTTTAATCTATTTGTCATATCCATGGTATGCCCATGGCATCAGTATCTAAACAAAGTCTAAACCTGTTCTGCACTCTGCTCTGTGGTGTACATCTCTCTTCTCATCCCAGTCACTGTCACCCTGCTTTCAGTACAGCTGGTCTCAGTGTTCTTAAAGATTTTTTCCAGCCCAAACGATTCCATCATTCTAAGTAGCACACAATGGGAAAGCAGGAGTGCTCTTCAGCCCAGGAAATCCGCCATGTGTGATCATTGTTAGGTGCAAAATGCATTTACAAACTCGTGAGGAGTATTTCATAGGGAGGCATCTCCTTAAAGCTAAACTCTGGAAAGGCCCTGGCAAGGGGAAAGTTTTCGGGTGAATCCAGTCTCTGTGCACCGTCTGCCGAAAGCTTCAGGAGAAACAAGGGGTGAAGAAATAAATGAAAAATGTTGGGACAGCCTCTTTCATGCTGTGTTTTTCTGCATCTACCACTTTAATCTTGTGCGTGAGGGACAGATAATGAGCTGCCTGAGCTTCGTAGTAAACATCGCGTCTGGTTAAATCACCATTTTTGTTTTTAAAATACCTTGTAATGCACTGAATGAACAGGGATGCACTCCTGTAAGAGTATCAAAAGACAAGTTAGATTGTTGCTGCATTTATTGTCAAGATAAACACTCACTTTGAAGATTTTAAAGTAAAAATACACAGTCAATCAGATTTCATCCTAAGGGTATTCACTTGAAATTTTTTTGATCTTTTTACCTAATAAGGTTTTAATTTGATATAGAGGAAAAACCAAATTCCCAAGTGAGACTAGAAACATAGGGTAAAATTTAAATTTAATTCAGGTTTGGTTGTTTTTGTTTTTTTTCTTTTGAGGCCAAGTAGTTTCAAGTAAATCAGAAGAATGAATTCTTTGTATTGGGATGCTTTTCTCAAGCCCAGCTATTGTTGGGATGCTTTTAGGGAGGATAGCCACTGCAATGCTTTTATTGTGTGGTGATGAGGACTTTTCCTGACGCCACAAGGACTTCATTAAAAATAGCCAACAAACCTGTTTACGTTCGGGTTTTGTGTCAAAAAGGGAAAAGTAGTTGTTGCTTATCTAAAAAGTAAATCCTGCATAATTTTATGTGGAAGTTTCACAAGCAGTTTGCCTGGCTGGGGCAGCACCAGCCTCGGTCGCAGCCGAACCCTTGCAGCGGGCGGAGGTTGCATATTTCTGGAAAAGTTGGGAAAAAACACACAGCAGTCAGTTAAGAGTGGGATTTTTGTGGTCAAGATCTTTCTTTTCTTTTTCTTAGAGAAGGACATCACCTTCAACAATTCTGATTTAGATTCTTCCCAGGCAGATGCAGTAAGAAACACCCAGCCACGGAGCTTAGTGCTTTTTCGGGGTGCACACTTGTATCTCAGAAGTCCGTCTTCAAGGTGTCTGTTCCTTCTAACCTAGATATATGAGCGTGATTTCTAGGCAAAATAATGTGTTCCACTCTCACTTTAAACATGGACATTGTTTCTTTTTTCAGTCAAAAGCTGGAGGGCAAAATCATGGTGAGAACTGAGCGGACCAGTTGTTTTCCGTGTGCGTGGTCTTTAGTAATAAACTCTCCCCTAGAAGAGTGAGGTGTGTCTCGCAGTGATCAGCCCCAGGGTGTGAAGCGGTCTGTCTGTGGGATGAGGATGGTATGAGCAGCGTCCTTGTCCCATCCCAGAGCTGGGTTACCTGCTGTGGTCCTGTACGGTGCAGAGGGAGGGACTGTTCGTGTGCTCCTGTCTCCCTGCAGCCCGCTGAAGTTTGCTGCGGACATGGCCCTGGACAAAAGCAAATACAGACAGTTTTCATTCCTGAATGTCCTATTGGTAGGGTAGGTTTCCATGAGATGGATTGCTAAGGAATTGTTGCTTTTCTCCCCATTCCATGCTGGATCTCTTCCCAGTTTTGCCCTCTGCAAGCGGCTTTGTTTGCCCAGGACTGGGGCTGAGTTACCTTGGCTGCACGGTGCCTTCATCGTGACTTTGTGCGGCTCATCCCAGTTTGGGGCTCTGGCAGTTCCAGGGGTGGCCAAAGGGAAGCACCCGTGATGTGAAGTCAGGATACACAGGGCATTTGGAAAGAGTGAAATGCATCAGAGTTTGAAAATAAAATGGGACGCTTCTGTCCACATGGTTCCAAAATGCAGGGCAGCGATGCCTTGGAGCTGATAAATGGACTTTGAAAGCCTCTAAAAACTTTCTCTGGTTGCAGAAGCAGTATTTAATATTAATAATATTTCCTCATTAAAAAGGATGAGGGATTTCTCAGACAGTCTTGCTCATGTACTGGTTTTTTTGAACAATCATCGTCTACCTTAGCAACTTCTCCAGGGAACTTTCCAGCTCTGTGCCGGGGCTGCTGGCGTGGCTCGAGGACGGGTCAGTGGCCATGGAAGCTTTTAACATTTTAATTGCCTTCCTCCACAGATTGTGATGATGACCGGTTTGTTTGTCTTATATCTCTTTTTCATATTTTTTAAAAAAAGGGGGGAAAAGAGAAAACAAAGGAAGTACAGTGCTGTGCACAGAACAGTTATTAAAAACAGTTGGGAAGCATATAAAAGGTACTGTTTGTGTGAGAAACGGGACAGCTGTGATGGTCTATTGGGAAAGTGTGTACAGATGGTGGTAGGGAGGGGAATGATGACTACATGGCTGATAAATGAAATACAAAAAGCATTAAATTGGTGATCTTTTTAAAGAGTACACTTTTGGTGAGCATTTTTGGTGCATCATTAGGGCTCTTTGTCTGCCTCTTATTTTGCCAGGAAGTGCGACTATCGCCGCACATTTGTGCCTCTGATTTTGTTTACAAATAAGGAGCCTGTTTAATAAATCACATACCATGGAATTATTAAAGAAGATAATTAAGCACACGGGTTTTTCCTACATTGGGAATGGGCATGGGATCGTCCTAAAGACCTGACAATACCACAAATGCAGTTGGGCTCAAATTAGTACGGTAACACATGGGATCTCCTGGAGCCTAAACAGATTTCTTTGTTTTGCAAGAAGTGGGACCGACGGCGCGAGCCGGGTTCAGGGACAGAGGTTGCGTCATTTCAAAACCATGGAAGGCAAAGCACTTGAAATTTTGCCTTTGTTTTATATTATCTTACAGTCCCCAAGGTGGTGGCACCCAGTGATGGGTGCCCAGCCGTGGTATCTGGGAGTTGCTGAGGCTCCCAGGGGATTCAGGGGCTCTCTTTTGGAGTAGGCAATAAAGGAAAAAGGGATAGAGGAAGAGTTGGAGATAAAATTTTTCCCTGTAGTTCATAGGAGAGGGATCATCATCTTCCCATCCTTAGAGCTTTATCCCGTACCTTATGGAGCTCATTTATCAGGAGTTGATGGACATGAAGGCAATATCTGTGTATTTCTGCACACTGCTGTAGAGATGGTCACTCAAATGCTGCAAACCTCGGCATGGAGAGTTTCTAAACTAATGGGCAAAATAATACCCCTCCTCCCAGCATTTCATCCAGTTTCCAGCTGAAATAATTCCCGGTTTCCCTTCGCCTTCCCTCTCACCCACCCGTTGCTTCGTGTTCCTGCTCATTGTTTCAGGGTGCCATCAACAGATGAAAGCATTTTCCTTAATAATAAATAGTCTTTGGTAACGCCGTGCTTTTCCATGGCCCAGACGGGTGTCCGGCCGCCCCATGAGCCCCGGCCGTGTCATTGTCCCTCCCTCAGGGGACACAGACCAGCGGCAACCTCAGATCCCTGTGCTGGGGGGCTTGAAGTGCCGCAAAAAGGGAGTTGACCAAACCTCCGTAACCAGAACCAGCTCACAGGGAATTTTTCCAATTTTTTTCGTTGATTGCAGGTTTATTGATGGTCTGAATTTTCTTGATTTACAAACCTTCCAAAACTTCAACATGCCACTTTGGGGATTATTTCTTCTCCTGACACAGTATCACAAACTCCTCTTGTTACCAGATTTGATGAACGACATGTTTCACTGTGCTGCCTTTTGGGCCAAGCCAATATTCTTCTGCATTTTCTTGAAATGTAGAAAAAAGGAAAGATTTTAAAAAGGTTTAATGTGAAGAAAATGTATGACAACTTGATAGATTGCTTGGGACTTCAGTGTAGTAATTGTATAAAGTAGGTTGCAATTTTTTTTTTACAGATGCAATATATTAAAAAGAACAATAGACAAAGAGACGTAAAGCTCGAGGATGGAGAGACCATCTTGGCCAACCTCTGCAAATTTGTTCCAAATTTCAGTTATTAAATATCACAAAAACATGTTCATTGCAGTAACACTGTACGTTTTCTTGGCTGCTCGGATCTTGAGTCATTTAAGGCTTTTTGTACACCTTGACGTAAATACACTTCACCTCTTACCAAGAACACACTCTGCTACATTTGCAGGACACAATGGAGGGATGATTTAGAAATACCCAGGCATGCATGAAATGCCTGGATTTCGAGATGATTCCTTGCAATAAATGTGTTATTTTTTTGTCAGTGTGAACGCAGGGTCTCCTAGAGCTTCACTAAGTAGACGATCCAAGAGGTCTCCTAAGAGCTGCACTGGTGGGTAACCCAGAGGCAACAGAAACAAGCAGCTGTTCAAGATGCTGCTCTGGTGCCTCTTGGTGATACTGGTCCAGGTTTATTGGTCTCGGCCTTGCAACCTCATCAGCTGCAAATGCAAACGAGAAACATGGAGGTATCTCTCTTTTGCCTCAGTGCAGAGCATGTATTGCACAAGGTGTCTCCTTAACCCCCCAATAGAAAGCCAGATTTCTCTGCCGTCTTGCACAAGAGTGGTTCAACCCCCCATCCCTGAGAGCAGAATTAGGCTCTGATCTGTAGGGTCTGGGTTCTGGATCTCCTCCCTCTAGAGCCTCATCGGAGCAGCTGAATGCGGAGTCCACCCCCTGTTATTCAGCTGCTATTTCAGTCTCTCCTTTGGGATGTGCTGCCAGCCACGAGGGGAGGGCAGTGACAAAATATCTGGGGTCCCTGGATACTGCCCCAGGCTTTGAAAGAAAAGGTTAATTCTTCCCGAAGCCGTGATTTGTGTCTTTGATTAGTTACTAATTTTGCACTCACTAAAATAATTCTCTAATAGTCGCAGTTGACGGGAGAGCCCAGCTACATTGTATGGCTGTGATTTACAACCTGTGTTTCCAAAGTTTTCTCTTTTTTATTTTTCTTTTGCTGTAGGGGTCTTGGTCTTGCCCAGCACAGAGCACCCTCAGCTCCATTTGAGATCAGGTAGCGGCCAGCCCAAAATCCAGAACCCTGTTCCTGACAGGGACCAGTCAGAGTGATGCTACTCCCATCAGCAGACTACAGGAAGGCAACTATTAAGAGTAGAAAGCTATTAAGCAGTCAGGTTTTTATTATGCTTTAGTGTTTTGTTTAAGTCTGTTCTTAATTGGTTGATTAATGTAAGCGAAGTCCTTTTCTCCCCCACCATCTCTACAGATGGCAAATGGTAGGTCCCAACTGTCATTGTGCGCAAAAAAGGTTATGGTTCAAAGTCAGAGATCCAGAGATACCACGATAATCAATCATAGGAACTTGTCTAGCTGTGCCCAGCCAGGCAAAAGTTAGGCTTGGTAGGAACATTCCCTCCAAACTCATCCGGAGGAATTGCTCTACACTTTTTTTCAGGGGGTGGACAAGTTGCTGCAAAGTTCTGGCGGCCGGATCCGGGGCGTTTCGATAAATCCCGGCAGAGCCGCGGCGCCAGCGCGTGTGGCCGGGGCTTTTCTTCTCCTCGGCATCCCTCTCCTTGGCAGGGGCTCTATGGAAGCAGGAGGTGCAGCCCGTGAACCTCACTGCTAAAAAATGAGTCCAGCAGAAATAAGACCAGGATGTCTGCTTGAGAGAATTGCCTTCAAATACAAATCTTTGAAACGTTTTTCTTTTTTTAATCTAAGAGGATGATTTATTAAGGCTAACTTCCTTCTCAGGATGAAGCATAGAATTATGTTTCTGGTATCGATCTCTAAAGAGGATTTGCATTTTATTCATACTATAAAAGTGCTTTTAATGGAGACATCGCGGTAATTGAATTTATACTGTGTGTAACTATCGAAGTATCTTTTTAATTATTTTATGTTATGTAATACAATAACTAAATCTAAAGCCTGTGAAAGGGGATGGCTGTAGTCTGTCCTTAAGAGTAACATATATAGCTTTTAATATTCTAACGGTGGAATGCAGTTAAGGACATTCTTTATTTGAGGGAAAAAAAAGAGGAGGGAGAGAGGGAGAGAGAGGAGAAAGATTTCATTACATTCAGCACAGTATGAGACTAAGTCAAAGTAGTTTTGCTAATTAAATTCAATTGCTATCCATTAGACCAATGGAATGAGATGAATCTACCATATAGCTGACACAGCACAGGTATGCAATTTGGCTAAATGGCCATTCCAGAGCTGCAGCACGCCTTCCTCCGCTCGCTCACGTTTCCAGGCTCACCATTTCTGCACGGAGCGGAGCCGAGCAGCCCCGACGCCTCTCGGGGAGCACAGCCACGTGTTGGGATATGCAGGCTCAGGGCCTGAGCGCTCGCTGCTGAGCACTTCAGCATGTGCTGGAGCGAGCTCATAAAAGTCCGAAGGCGATGGGCAGATGGGTGGAGGGATTTTTCCTGGGTTAATTCGTGGATATTTATCTTTTCTCTCCCTCCTTGTGTTGCATAGAGCCCTCCAGCAGCTGCTGAGAGAGCAAATCTGAGTTACCAAAACGAAAGGCAGCGAGCAGGGTATGTGTGCCAGCGTTTTGGCAAGTTATACTACTTGGGGAGATCTTGTATGTCAGACAGAGAAGTCTCCTACCCCAGTGAAATGACAAGAATACCTCTCAAGCATTGGCGGAGGCAAAATTTTGACAGCCAGCAAGGCTGCGATGCTGCTGAGCGCACAGATTTACACTTCCTGCCAAGATTAAAACGGGCTAAACCCAAAAAGGCTATTAAGGATTGTCACTTTAGGAAGAAATAACGCCTTAGTGTAATGTGTGGAGGCGCTCGGCCTTCCAATAGTTTTATTTCCTGAGTTTCGCAAGCTCACGTATAATGCTTGGTGTCATTGGGTCAGGACAGAAAAATAAAAAATAAACTTGTAAGACAACTGGGATGAAAAATTTTCCACCTCCCTTGCTTGGATGCTGGCGCTCAAGTTCCAGTTTTGCCTCTCGCTGGAGCAAATCTCGCCAAAGTCTGGGGAGTTCAGTGTGAATGAGGCCTCTGAACTTTGCTTTCTGCTTCTGATTAACTGATGTGGTGTATTTTCCTTCGAGCTATATTTAGTGAAAAGAAAAAGAATTGCCAAGTTGAGCTGAAAAAAGGCCCGGCAGAAAGCTGGTCATTTAAGCCTCTCTTTGCTGCACGGTATCCTTAAACTTCCTTCCGACGGTATCCTTAAACTTCCTTCCGAGCGCAACCGGTGATGCTTTTTATGATCAATCTTTCGAGTCGGGGTATTTGCTCAATAGAATCCAGACAAATAAATGTGAAGAAAAGCATCCTGCTTTAAAAGAAGGAAACAATTAAACCTCCTACTTTGTTATTTACAGTAACTACCTTTTTTTACCAATTGTCGGAGTTCGAATGGAAGTAGCAGTGTGAAGAGGGAAATGTGGGAACTTTCATTTGTCGAGACTTTGCATTTCTTCTGCTTTATAGCCATCAGAAAAGAGATTGTTGTGCATTCTATTAAATACTGCCAGTATGATTAATTTAAAGGGTTACATTTTATTGAACCCTGGTGTAGATGTTCTTTGTCAACTCACATTCACTGCTAGTTAGAGTGTGTGTCGCATTTATCAAAACTTTCTGGAGCCCCTCTCACCTCATTAGCATGTGAATCTCTATTGAGCAGTTAATGTCCGTTACAGCGAGAGTGCTCAATTCTTGTTTTCAATAAGCCAGTTGTAAAATGTCAGACTGTCACTTACAATATAAAAAAGCAAAAATGATGGTATTTGTAAAAATGTTATCACCTCATAAAAACAAATTGTAAAGACATGAAAGTGATCTTGGTATGCTTTGCTTTCAGAAGTGAGTTAGTACAGCTGCTTTAAATACCAGTTGTCTGGATTCCCACACTTTCCTACCAATGGAGAGGTTTACACAAGCATAATTTAAGTTACAATTACCCTAATTAACATCTCATTTGCATAAATTGTTGAAGTCAAAACAACAAAGAATTGCTTAAGAAGCTTAACCCTATTTGTCCAAAATAAAGAGATGAGTTTTCACTTTGCAATCAAAATTGGCAGGTTCATTATGTCGGAGCTGGAATACAAACTGAAGTTATACTATTAATTAATACTTTACATTTTTGTGATCGGGCTGTGCTTCTCCTATTTACAAGGTATGAGATTTCAAAACATCCCACTGTTGCTGTCAGAGGTGCAGAGTTGTCAGGTGGGGAGCTCCTGGAGTATTTCTGGAATTAGTAAACCCTGGCTCAGTCCCCCTCGTCCCTCTCCTTTGCACACGCGAGCAAACCTTGGCTTCGTCTGCTCGGGCTGGGAGCAGACATCCAGTATGGGCTGAAAACTCTCATTCTCAATTGTGGAATGGTGTGCAGAGGCCAAATGACAGCAGTGACAATAGCAGTGATGAGCAGAGACCCTCTGTCCCTGCTGTGGCAGAGCTGGCCCGTCCACCTGGGTCCTCCCAAGTGTTTCCAAACTTTCTGAGGCTACTGCAGATTGTGGCTGTTAGCTTGGAATACAGAAATGCAGAGAGAGAACTGCAAAATAAACTCCTGATACTATTTATTTAGTAAAAGCACAACTAGCCTGCCAGTTATGGTTTTGGGGTGTGAGTTTAGAGAAGCTTCTGCTGCTTGTAGGTGAGCTTTGGTCCTGCCCTCCGGTCCACATCCTTTGCACGTCCAAGTCCTGGTCAGTGCCTGTAGCAAGCAGAGAGGATGGAGGAGGCTTGGCCAAAGCAGATGAAGACAAAGGGAGTTTCCCCCTTTGGATGGTTGCTCCCCTGTGTAGGTTAAAATTGTTCCACTGGCTTTTTCTATACCTATTCACTGTCTACTACAAAAAAACTACATTTTCTGTGCCTCTGCCATTGACAGGGGCAGTCAGTGCTGTGAAGCTGAGGGGTTTGAGCACGGTGGGATGCAGGGAAGCTCGTTAGCCTGTGGGGATGGAGGGTGGCACGGGGTTTTGTTGGGCTGTCAGGTGCCCGTGTGCCGGTGCTAATGAAAGCGTTCCCAGTCGCCGGGGCCATATTTTTCTTTCCTGTATTATCTTGTTGCAGCTTCATTAGCTAAGTCAGAGTGAATGTGCATTAGCCCAATAAAACCCTTCCTGCAGGCCTGTGATTTAGCATCCCCTCCCAGCAATGCCCTCTGGATGGAGATTATCCGCCGGCGTCTGCAAGTAGGTGCTGATCGATTGAGGTGCTCCGGAGCCTGCGTTGAGCTCAGGTTTAACTCAAAGCTGAACCTGTACTGGAAAGCTTTGCAAAGCAAAGACCCCAGTGAACTTGTAATTGTAAACCAGCTGAACCAAAGAGGAATCTCGCCTCGTGGTTTTGCATATTCCTTTTTAAAGATTGCGTTATAATTGAGCGGTTGACTTTCGTGTGGCGCTCTCCTTTATGAGCCAGTGATTACACAGTGTAGGGCGCTTACGCTCTGAACATGAATGAATCTGCCAGTTCTACTACAGTACTCTTTATAAAATAACAAGGCTTACCAGGTGGCAAGAATTGCATAATTGAATTGGACTGAATCCTGGTTTTCCCAACCCAGAGCGGTTACACTTAGACGTAAATTACAATTAAAAGAGACAGAATGTTTCCATTGTATTAAGAATCCTTAATAGCAAACTTTTCACCCATAAGGCTCTGTTCTCTTCCTGAAGTGTGAGAGGAATGGCTGTATGTGTCTAACTACCATTAACACTAATGGGTGCGACATACATAAATCCCGGCACGGCGATGGCAGAACAGACCCCAGATGCCTTTAAAGAGGAAAGTGCTTGTAGGGGATGAATACAGGCACACGAGTTTGTTGGTCCCTGTAACATCTGCTCTGGAAATGTGGAAGAACTCAGTTTGAGGTGTGGGTTTTCGGATACCCTTCTTGAGTTTCACACATTGTGAAACCAGCTCGCTGCTCCCTCAGCTGGGCTCTTCCTCCAGGGCTCTGGAAGGAAGCAGATCTCAAAAGCAGATAGGAAGATGCCATGGACAGATTGAAATGCCACTAAAACCACTGTTCATTTTAGTCCTCCAGAAGATTAAAAAAAACAAGCTGGCACTGTTTGCCAAGAGTACCCGCTCTCCCCAATTTGTGCTTACCACTTCCTACCCTTCGGAGCTGGGAATATTGAGAACATCTGTTTCCAAATGCAATGAGAAGAGGATAGTCCACTTCCTTCCCTCCTTTCCAGAGGACCTTCGGGTTTCCCTGCCTCTTTGTTTCTTATTCCCCTTCTCCCTGGGATGCCTGTCAACAGCAATCCTAATCCAGCTGTGCAGGTCAGGCACTGCACAGAGCAATTCCTTCAGCCATCCTGAATAGCCAGGGACCAGTTTTCCACCCCCAGCCCTGCTCTGGCTTTTTGGGCATGGGTGTCTACCCTGTGCACAATTCACTCAAGAAGGAGAAGATAAGGCAAAACCTCATTTTTATTCCAAACCCGGTTCTTGATGAACTTTCCGGTCTGCACTTCTCGATGGCAATGCAATGCACTGTCACCTTGCCATTAGGGCCCAGTAATTAATAGCTGCCTAATAGGAGTGAATGTAGTTGCTCAGCAAAATGAATGATGTGTGCTACAAGGAAAAGCACTAGAAAGTAAAGCTGGAGCTGGGATGTTGTTAGTGAGGGGAAATTTCTGCTTGCCCTTCATTAGGAGACGCTCCAAAGAAACATAAAGTTTGATCACATTAATCAGAACTGGCATCGTGCGATATTTTTCTTTGTTATTTGGCATAAATTGCATGCATTAAATGATTTAAATTACACATATACCTGCCATAAATTTTAATTTATGATATTTAATGAATAGTGTGGGTTGTCTTTGAGCATAGGAACATACGGGCTGGTGAAGACTGAATGCAGTCCTGTTTCCTGGCTGACAAAATCAGTTTTCACGTGGGCTTCAGCACGGACGGAGAGAAGGGGGCAAGTGTTGAATGCGTTTGTTACCATCAAGGTTCTCACAGCCATCCCTCCCTCATGCTTTTCTCACCACTCTTTGTTTTTTTTTTGAAGATGAGCCCAGTCCTGTAAAGAGCAAACCAGCACTTCTTGCACCTCCACCGTGACAGATTTTAACCACTATAGTAGTCATGAAATGGCCACAAAATACCTACAACAACTCAGAGACCAGCTGTGTTTTTGTAAGTTCTGCTTTGAACAAGTTGCAGTCAATGTTTTCTGGCTCTTTAGAGGCCCTGACTGACATGAGCATATATAACGTCAGGAATACCTTTATATGATTTTTTTTTCTGTCCTGGTACTGTAGTTTAATTAGCAGGTCCAGACTTGCTCGTGCTCTTTTCAAATGCAATTCTTCTTGGGGAAAGAAATTAAACCAAAGGATGATGTAGCTTTTCACAGCCACTCAGATGAAAGTAAGTGGTGGTTACAATTATTCAGAAGTACTCAGAGAAGTATTGAATATGTTAATCTTTGCTCGGAGAAAGCACTGGACTGGTGCACGTGGCTGGAAATGTGCAGAGGTTGGGTGCCCTTCCAGCTCTGCCACAGCCTTTCTTTGTGGCCTTGGGCAAACAATTTAACTGGTTCTGCAACAGCACAGTTTGTCAGGAGCGCGAGTGGGAGCGCCACTGTTTCTTTTCTTCTTTCTATTTGTCTGCTGACGATATTGAAGTTTCCAGAGCACAGACGCTGTGTGTGTGTTGCTGCTGTGCCCGGCCCAGGCAGGGCACAGATACTGATGTTTATCACCATTACCATTGTTCTTGGCTTGCAGAAGACATTCACCAGCCTAGAGCAGAGCATGCAACAGCGATGTAGGAACTTACTTAAATGTAGCAATCTATAAAACCGCCTGCTATATTCAAAAATGAGAGTGGATGACACCCTCTCCCCCGCTGCCCATCTGCTGGGATGGACGCTGTGCCTGGGATAATGCTGTCCTTGTTCTCGGGAACACGGCAGCGCTTTCTCTGGCGGACGGGGCTGGGGCCATTCCTCCTGCGCCTCCACACGCACCTGCAGAAAGCCCAGAGATTCCCCATGCCTTTTGCTACTGACACATCCCATAAAAAAGTCTGTTCAAAGTCATGGAAGAAGAATAATTTTGAGGACTGAGTGGTAGGATCCAATGTGGTAGGTTTTTAGAAATACTTTGAAATTTGCTCTCCCCTGACACGCACATGGAATGTTACCACATGACTTTTATGAGAAATGTTGGCTTTAGACAACCCAGAGCTCTTGAAAAGTTAAAAAAAATCAATGATAAAGGCCGGTATCTTTGGCTTGCAGCCTCTTTGTCCAAAATGTGGTGCAGAACACAAACAGGGAGGTTGTTCCTGTGTCTGTGCCGCGTGGCTGTTTGAGTGTGTTCTGCAAAATCTGAATGGCAAATGGAAAGGAGGCAAAAAAAACCCCAAAATTATCTGTCAGGCAGGCTAGGAAGAGAGGACTCATGCACAGCATTGAGGCTCATCAGGGTAACAGTGCTCAGGGTTTGCTCTTCCCAAAATAGGGGTGTGAGCTGTCACGGACGTGATAGGGTGAAAGAGAGAAACTCAACAGGGACAGTCCCTGGTGTGACAGTCCTGGGGACCTCGGGGGGGGAGGTGGGACTGTCTGCTTTTTTTGGCTGCAGATTATTTTCACCCATCCCTAGAGCCCTTGCCTGTGCTGTTCTCTGTGTTTGAGTAGAGCTGCTGATGCTCTGTTTTCTGTGGTTACCATCCCTTCCGCATCATCTGAGAGGTTATAGCTTTAACAAAGAAGAAATGCAAATAGCTCTGGGATGTCCTGAGAAGGCAGCCTGTTAGGAACAGGCTTGGAAAAAAGGCAAGGGGAGCAAGTAGATCTCCTGGGAAACAGCCACCAAAGAAATACCTAGCATGAGATTTTGTCGAGTTTATTTCAAGTAAAAATTAAGAGAGGTCTTCTCCTCTTCTAGAACCATGTTCACTTCATTGTTAAACTTACCCACAGTGGCAGAAGGAGCATACCCACCACTGTAATGCTGTTCTTACAAGGCAAGGAATTTGCATGTCCAAACGGGATGTGTATCATAAATAGACTGTTTACAGTAGACTTAAATTATATGATGAGCCATATAACAGCAGTGAATATATCACACCATGAGCCCCTGCCAACCATGCATGACTACTATTTGCTTCTCCTCAGGCAGTAAACAAAGTTTTCAGCTGACCTACTGTTTGGTGGAAGTGCACGGAAACAGAGATAAGCAGCGCCACTCGTAATGCTGAAGTGGAATAAAATCTGGCATAAATGTGTCTAGAAAGTACAAGGAATGCATGAAATACTATTTCTTAGTTCACATACAACTCTTCTGCCAGCACGCCATGTAATATTGCATTGCTAGGAAAAGGGGATTTATTCTGTTTCTGCAAGGGTTCATGTTCCAATCGGGTGGTCAAGGCAACGTGTATCATATGAATATCAAATCCTCTAAAATAAAGTGTGTATTACATGACTGGAGCCCCTCTGCTCTGGAGCCAGGCTGGTAGAGCTGGGGGTGTTCAGCCTGAAGGAGAGAAAGTTCCAGAGACATCTGAGAGTTTCTTCCAGAGCCTAAAGGGGCTCCAGGAGAGCTGGAGAGAGAGTTGGGACAAGGGAAATGGCTTCCCACTGCCAGAGGGCAGAGTTAGATGGGAAATTGGGAAGGAATTTCTGGCTGTGAGCATGGTGAGGCCCTAGCACAGGTTGTCCAGAGAAGCTGTGACTGCCCCTTGATCCCCGGAAGTGTCCAAGGCCAGGCTGGCCAGGGCTTGGGACCAACCTGGGACAGTGGAAGGTGTCCCCACCCATGGCAGGGGGTTGGAACTGATGGGCTTTAAGATCCCTTCCAACCCAAACCACTCAGTGATTCTATAAATATTCTAAACTAATAACCTGAAGAAACAAACAAAGGTGATGAATTGCCCCATATAATATTAAGATGCCTCTAGATTCCCACTGGATTCAGCAGGGCTCGGAATATCCCTTCCAACTCTGGGATGAACACTTTAACATAAAGGCCAAGAAGGCACATCTGGCTTCCCAGGACGGACCTAGACTTTCACCTACACTCAAAAACGTGCTGTTTGGGGCTTGGAAGATTTGTATAACACACTTTGGACTAATTTTCCAATGTCTAATGGGAACGTTGTGCATCCCAGCCGGTTGTTTGTTTGTCTGCCTGCTCCTCGCCTCCCTCCTACCCTATTTATATACGCACACATGCAAAAAATATGAGAGTTAAAGAAAAATTTCAACCATATGTAACATACATGGAGATTAGTGACAGTAACAGTGAATTCATTGTGGTTTTGGCAGTCAGGACACCATCCAGGCCATATTTTAAAGTTTTAGACAAATCCACATGTATTCCAGAGATTGCTGTGGATTTTCAGTATGTGTGGCTCATTAGATACGCAATCTGCCTGCTATTTTCTCCTGTCACACAAAGCTGATGGCAGCAAACTGGCATCTTGGAGATGTTGGTAGCACTGCAGATTTTAGCATTAATGCCAGCCTTGGGCATCCTGGAGCTCCGTAGCCTTGTGTGACACGTGCTGGCGGTGAGGGGTGCTTGTGTCCCACGGCTGGGAGATCATGGATGAGCCTGCAGCAGAGGGCTGCTGCTGTGGCTGCAATTCTGCTTTCAAGCAAAGTAAAATGATTAAAATCCATATCTCAGAAAAGCCATGTCTCAGGTCATTGTCATTAAAGAAAGAAACAGTGCAAAACTTTGGGCCCTACACTCAAATTTTGCTTTTTCTGGTCCATCACAACTAAAGCTTTTTTGCATTGTTTCCTCCTATCACAGCTTGAAACTACTTTTGGGGGCGCTATAAGTGAACATAAACCTCTTCTTAAGTTCATAATATTTTTCAGATTTTTACATTCTTCTCAAATTCCTGTAATTTTTCCTGTAAATCTTCACAGCTCCATATCCCTGTGACTGTATCTGTATAGAGCTATTTGCTACCCATTTAATAACCGTGTGCAGAATACAAAAGCACAGCTTTGATTCACATAAAAGTGCTAAACTTGCCTAAACCCATCGGAGTTCAGGCGAGGCTACGTTCGGCGCGGGGCTGAGCGCTTAAATATAGGTGAAGGCAACTCTGGTCTGCTAATTTCAGCAGAATGTTTCAAACAAAGTGTTACTGTTTAATCTGGGCACATGACGGGTGAATGAATGTTTGAATGAAATGACATAATTGTTGGTTAGCCTGTATAATTTGGAGAGCGTTCGCACAAGTTTAACTCTCTCTGGAGGCAGCGGATCCTCGAGGCGGGAAGGAAAGCTCCTTCCCCAAAGGCAGAGGATGGCCAGATCCTGGATCCCTTTGTGCACACACCAACCTTTGGGACGCTGTGCTGGACTGGCTTTTGGTTCCATGGTACCATCCTTAGCCCCTCTCCTCACGTCGTGTATGATATTTAATGCGTCATCTTTGTTTTAAACAAACAATACGCAAGCTGTTGCTGGCAATGGTGAGAAGCTGGTGGTCCATCTGGAAAGCCGGGAGATAGATGAGGGGAAAAAATAGAATTAGAACTGTTTAGGGGTGTATTTGCATGTGCAAAACCCTGGGATGGGGTGGAGCGTGTTCAATAGATTTTTAAAAAAATTTGAAGACAGGGGAGATGCTTTGTCTGTAAAGGAGTCTATCAATAATAGACATTATTTGTGTAATAAAATCAGAAGGTTTACACAACAAAGCAAACCTGAGGGTCTGTACCTTTAAAAAAGTTGTTTATTCATTGTTTCTGCTGCATGAAGTCCACTCACTGTAAAATTAACCAATTTTTCCTTGACAAAAGTTCAGGATGGTATAAAATTAACCAATAATATGGCTTATTAATTAAACCAGTGGCAAAACAGCCATTTGAGTGTAACTGGCTCCGCAGGATGGTTACAAGTCGGGTTTCTGGCTGAGTGCTTCTGTCATTCCCAAAGACAGAGCACCCCACCTCAGCTCACCACTGCCCAGCATGCAGCCAATCTGCCATTGAAAACCTTGATTACAACCAGAGAAAAGTTCATTGAAACCAGAAGAAGTTACAAAATCATTAATCTTTCCTGCCATCTTGGATTCTCTCTCTCACCAGAATCCAGCCAGATGTTTTGCAGTTGCTGCATGCACAGGGCGCTGCAATCCTGTTTGCACAGCTCAGGGTTTTTCCTTCATCCATAGGGATCTTTGCTCTGAAATTATGCATTTTGCCTTTGCTTTGGAGATTCTCCATCACTGCTGAGAGCTTCGTGGAGAACAGGAGGCACTCTTTCAGCATAAGCCCATTGGTAAATTAAACTCTTTTATGCGTGCAGTGGTTTTGCTGCCGTCCTTGGGGACCGGGGCTGAGCGTTTTGGGGAGCAATTCCCTGCAGGGATGCTGAGCATTGGCTCTGTTTCGGGCTTGCCAGGCCTGAGGATGATGTATGGAGCAGGTGGTTGCAATTTAGGGTTCGCTGCCGTTCCTGGGGAAATGGGTGGAAAAAAGGAGGGTTGGGAACAGAGTGAAAAGGCAGCGGGAACAAGGCTGGCATTATCCACGCCGCTCCCAGCCTGAGCCTGCGCCTTGCATGGCTCAGAAAGCTGCATCTTCCCTCCTTGAAAAGGACCTCAGTGAATGAACAGGCGAAAGACCTGAGTGAGGAGNAAAGAAAAAAAAGAAAAAAAGAAACCTTAATTGGGGCTCACCAAGCAATCCGACATCTCGGCAAATCCTGCTCCGAAATATATGTGCTCTGCTTTAATGACAGCACATAGAGTACTGCTGAGATAGTGGAAAATTTTACAGGGAGTTTTGCTTAAGGAATGGCTTTAACTCAAGTTACCTGTAGAGCCCAGTGTCATATGGAAACACTTAGGGAGCTGTGGAAAACTTTCTGAAATACAGTGGAATTTATCTAGCGCAGCATTTCGCGTCAGGAGGAGGAATATGGATTACAATGGAGTCAGGAAGGAGCGGGCTACGGCGCTCTTGGAGACGGCCACTCGCAGCCCCGCGACCGCAGATGAAAAGTACATGTGTAACCGGGGGGAGCATTCCTCACCGGCCCCGTCTGGGATGCATTTATGCTATTTGCCATGCACGTAACCTCGTTATAGAAAACAGAGTCCAATAACCTTAAAAAGATGGANAAAAAAAAAAAAAAAAGGTGCAAGGAAGCAGATCTGCTTCCAGATTTGCATGCCCGGGGCCTGGAGTGGGGTAGGAACGGTGAAACGCGGATCTGGGGGCCCCCGGTGCGGGCAGCCTGTGTTCGCTGCAGGGAGGGTGCTGATGGAGCTGCAGCTCCAGGGTGGAAGCACGCAGGACAGCCCTGGAACAGCGGGAACTCTGCATGCCCTGCAGTCCTGCACGGCCACGGTGCACCCAGGAGAGCCGGTGTTTGGTGCCGTGGGGTGTCCCGGGAGCTGGGCAGGAGAGGGATGGGAGGAGGCAGAGATGCTTTCAAGTGCATTTCGTTATATATTTGCTCCCTAAATGCTTATGGCACTGGCGGCCAGAGCATCTGGGCACTTCACAATAATTAAAACTGACAAATCCATAAACAGTAAACAACAGGCTACCCACTCGGGCAGCCAAAAACCCACTACTGCATAAGCTCAATAGCTGCACCCATCTGCCAAATAAAATCCTCTCCACTGCCTCCCCTCGTCTGCACAGGCCAGGACAGAGCCAGGCCCTTCCCCACCATCGCCCCCCGGCTGAGCACAGCCTGACCCCTCACCCTCCCTGGAGTGTCTCCAGGGCTTTGTGCTGGCTTCGGGAGCAGCAAGAGTTTATTTCTAATTTTTTTTTTCCAGATTTTTTTACCCACCACAAAGTGTCAAGAAGTAATGACACCCTTTTCCTTCTGACTTCTTGGCCCTCTAACCCTTTCGCAACACAATGGGAAGGCAACCGCTCGCACCCAGGGGAGGGGATTTAATGACTAGAAAATAAAGAGAGAGAATTTACTTGGAAAAACTGTGGAATTAAAAGTTCTGGACAAAATACGCATCACTGATGCATAACATTTTTGTTAATTGGGTCTTAACAGGTTTGTGACTCAGGCTGTAATTATTTGAGAAATGGGTCACACCAGGCAGTGCCAGCCGCGCGTCCTGCCGCTGCGGGAACTTTCACCTAGTTGTAAAACTCCATCTCAGCGCGTGTTCCCTCCGCCCCGGCAGAGATCCCGGCCCTCGGAGGAGCCACGGCAGCCTGCCCAGCCCGTGGCCTCTGGGATGGGTGTCGGGGCACCGGGATGCTCCCTGCAGACCCCTCCGGGTGCGGGAGAGCTGGGACAGCCCTGTACCACCCTCAGTGCCATGGAGAGGTGTCTTATCCCGTGTCAAATGCTCTCCCCCTTTCCCCCATGCTATTGTTTTACTTTCTGATTTTTTTTCCCGTGTTTTCCTGACCCAGTAGAGGCACTAAATCTTCCTAATGCCTCCCTGCCCTCATATCGCAGAACAGGCTGCGGGAAGTTGTTCTTTCTTTTTTTTTTTTTGGACTAAAGAGAGATTAATTAAAATATAAAAAATGCACCCAACTGTGGTAAATCATTTCTCATTGCGGAGCGATTGCTCCTTGCTCCATCCACCTCTGCTTTCCTCTGCAGAAGTATCTCCATGCGAGCTGAAGTCTTCTAACGCTGGTAAAGCACCCGAGATATTATCTCTCTAATTAGCAGCTGGAAAAAAATAAATGAGAGATCAATTAATGCTATAATTATAAACAGTGCCTTTAGATGTGTTGTTTGTGGTGAATGAAGGCTTACGCTGACAAGAGCCATACTGTGATTCTCCCCCCCAAAAAAGTTGGAGCAGGAGCCCCCTCTCCAGCCCCGAGTTGTTCCTGGCTGCATAGCCCACCCCAGGGTGCTGGGGAGGAGTTTGAGGGGGCTCCCACGTCCAAGGACATTTTTCCTGGTCCCTGACTGGCTCTGGGGAGGTGATGGGGTTCCACGGTGGGGCCAGGGAGGGTTTTGCAGCTCTCTCTTGGCCCTTCCCTGCTCCGGGGTAAGCTGTTTTTCATATATTGTAGCCTGGGAAAGCTGTGTTACTGTTAAAAGAGTAACCATATCCCTTTCTGAGCTGTTGCCAAGCAGATGTAGGGTTTTGGAAAGTTCCCAACAAACTTCCACAGCTGATACTTTACCGACTTGTTCCTTCTCCCATCCCTCTACTTGCACCTATTTAAATAACCAAAGGACATAATTTGGGGGAGGGAGCTTTGCTCTGCAGCTTCTACTTGTTAAATATAATTAATTGAGAGTGACCCGTTAGTCAATTACAGTGTAGAGTTTCAGAAAGAAATGGGGAAATATAAAATATTACTGTTTTACCAAAAAAAAAGTGCCTTATTTTGTGCTGAAGGAGGACAGAATAATAGAGCAAATCGAGCCCTTTGTGCAGTGCGGGGCTGCTGCTGCCTCGCGACAGGGCAAATATCTCATTTACTTTCTTAATAGCAGTTTGTGGGGTGGCTGCAGGAGGAGGAGGAGGAGAAGAAATCGGGAGAAATCCAGGCTTGCAAGGCTGGCAGTGGTGTGAAACTCGGTGTCGATGCAGATCCCACTTGCGTGTGCTGGAGGAGGCACAACGCAGGGCACTGGAAATATGGAAAGCTTCCATAAATCATATCTCACAGGAAAGGTTTATGGGAGTTCAGAGTATAGCAGAGGGGATGGATGTCAGGTTTTCCTACACAATAGAGGGTCTTTTGTTTCCGCGCTGCCTCTTGGCAGCAGCCCCCATGCCACTGCTGGTAATTTCCTGTCCATCCTTCGTCGAGCGGCGGGGCTGGAGCAGGGGAGTAGTCCCACGTTTTTGTTTAGACTGTGTTTTTTTAACGCTGAGCCTTGTCCTAAGCAGGATATCCCTGTGTATGTTTGGAGTTCCTGAACTTCTCTGGAGAAAATTATCCTTAAAAAGCCCCTTCCACAGTGCAGAGCTTCTAACTTCTCTCTTGGAAAAAAAAAAAAACAAACCCAACAACAAAAAGCCCAGGTTTAATTGCTTTTGCTTGTGAGAGCTTGTACCTTGCAGCTTAATCCGCTCGCGTCTCAAACATCCGTCAGCGTTTTCCTTCCACCCAGGGGCTCGGAGAAAACCAAAAAGCGGAGGCGACTGGATTGGCAGTTTTACTTTTGGCAGCTGGGGGACACTTCAGCAGGACCCACACCCCACCAAGTAGGACAATGTCTCTCGGTCTCTGTGTGTGCAGAGGGCTCGAGTTCATCCGTGTTTTCCAAAGCACGGATATTTTGCAGTCAGAGGAGCTCAAGGGCCTGGCTGATGGTGTTTGGCTGCTGACCGGAGCTGTAGGTTTCTCAGAAAATCGCCAAAATTATGAACCAGCACCTAGTTTGTTTTTTCCTGGTCTCTCCCAAATGATTTTCTCAGACCGCCCTGACTGCATTTGTTGACACCTCATCATAAAGACAAAGTAAAAGTAAAAGCAAGGAGCCCACTGGTTGGTGTGCACGGAGGAAGCAGGGCAAGCTCCCAGCAGTGGCTCCCTAGAGGAAAATATGGAAAAATATATCCAGTAAATCCAAAACGGAGGCGCCTCCATAATGAGTCTCAGTGACGGGACAGCCCTTTGGATTTGGATTTGGATTTGAAAAACATCCCTGCGTTTTCTGTAAAACTCTCATCCCCTTGACAAAACAGCCCAGAGGAACCTCAGGGATGGGGTCTCTTTCTGTAGGGAGCATGGCCCTCTCTGCCATGCCCCATTATTTAGGTGTAGAACCCCTCTGGATTAGCAGCTGGCACGGTGAGCATTCCAGGGCAGCCTGGCCGCCTCCACTCCGCCGTGTGGCAATTACCCTGTGCTGGGAGAGCCTGGCTAACAAGGATTGGGAGCAGGGCTGGAGTTGGCCGGGTTGATCCCAGGAAGTCCTGCGTGGGTTAAACTGCACGTGCACGGTGCTGTGCAGAGCTGTGTGGTGCTATACGGGACCACACAGTGCTGTATGGCACTGAGAGAGCTGTGCAGTGCCCTGCGGTGCTGTACCCTGTGGCGGGTTGCTCTGGGGTGCTGTGCAGCACTGCACAGCTCTGCTCTGTGCTGCTGTGGGCTGCTGTGAGGCACCATACACAGCTGGATGGCACGGTGCAGTGCTGTGTGGTGCTGTGCAGTGCCGTGTGGGGCTGTACGGGGCTGTGCAGGGCTGTACCGGGGACAGAGCGGCACTTCCTACAGTGCTACACACTGCTGTAGTTGTATAGTGTTATAGGACATTCCACAATGCTACACAAGGTGGTACAGTGCTGTAAGTGTGCAGTGCTGCACTTCCTACAGTGCTACACAATGTTGTAGGGTCTATAGGATGTGGTACAGTGCTGTAAATGTGCAGTGCTGCACTTCCTACAGTGCTACACACTGTTGTAGGGTCTATAGGATGTTGTACAGTGCTACACGATGTTGTACAGTCTTACAGGACATTCCACAATGCTACACAAGGTGGTACAGTGCTCTAAATGTGCAGTGCTACAGTACCTACAGGGCTACACACTGTTGTAAGGTCTATAGGATGTTGTACAGTGCTACACGATGTTGTACAGTCTTGCAGGACATTCCACAGTGCTACACAAGGTGGTACAGTGCTGTAAAGGTACAGTGCTACAGTACCTGCAGGGCTACACAATGTTGTAGGGTGCTGTAGGATGTTGTACGGCGCTGTACGATGCTGTACAGCACTCTACGCGCTCCCCCGGCTCAGGCATTCTTCTGGGTAACATGATCTTACTTCTGTCTGCTTTCTACAGATAGGGGAGGTGAAGTTATGTTAAACATGTCGCAGTAAGTTTGATTCGCACCACTCTGGTCTGGTTTTCTTCCTTGATTAGCTTTAATCAAACCCTCCACGTTACATGACCTTAATAAAGCTATTTTTCCTGACAAGCAAAGACCGTCTTAACAAGCAAAGCTCATCTGGCCTGAAACTAAAGCCAAGTCAAGATGGTGTTTTAGGTCCTCATTAAAGTCCACAGCGTGAAGCGAGAGGGAAAATGATGGAATGGTGCTCCACCAAACCATCTCTCCTTTACATTTAATTAGAGGAATTATACGCAACCCAGTAGATGCCTTGGGAAAGCAATCACCAGTGGGTTTGTAAAGAGCACAGCAGTATAAAAGCGGGCAGCTCTGGCTTTGGCGAAGGGCAAATTAACACCAGGAGCTGGGTGGACTTTGGGATCAACCAGGAAAACAAAATAATCATATGGTGTTAATATGAAAAGAGCTCGGAAGCCGCCCGTCCCTGCCCCGGAGCTCACATGGGCAGCGCGCAGCGACCCTGCAGTGCTTGGGAGGGAGAGTTTCCAGGCGCCGGGCTGTTTGTTCCCCCTTCAGTCTTTTCCTTCGGTTACTGCTGATTCATGCAGGTTGGGGGAACGATCGGGGCCGGGCGCTAGGCGAGGAGCCGAAGGAAAAGCCCCGGCGGGGAGCGATGCCACGGGGCTTGGCAGTGGGTGAGGAAATCAGCCACATGCAGACAAAATGCGGTCAAGCAGCCGCCCCATGCAGAGGATGTCCCTTACGCTCATTAGCATTGTGTTTGGAGCAGAGCTTATCAAAAAGCAGCCAACAGACAGAATCTGTGGTTTGTGCTTTCTGGCGTTCCACCCCCCCCC